>VZRE01006306.1:0-73122 GCA_013396775.1 Cephalopterus ornatus | reverse complement strand
TCAGGGTCTGTAGGCAGATCTCCCACATGCAACAGCCATACAAACAAATCTTGTAACATGTTTAACTACTCTCCCCTTCACACACACACACGCACAAAAAAGCACACAAACTCCTCCACAGTTGTCCTCTGATAAATTTTTGATTTAGCAGCATAAACTGCACAGTTATCCAAAGCAAAAAGATTTTTGTGGAATTCCAGCAGTTAAACACATTTAAAAAGATTTCTTGACTTCCTTTCCTTTCCCTGACTTGCATCTAATTAACTGCTAGAACCAGTTTTCTATTTAACTTCAGAGGAACTTAACAGATATGAGTAATCAAAAGATGATTAATAGCCATTAGTGAGACTCTTCCAGAGCTACTATAAACATTTATGTCTGGATTTGCAATGATCACTCACTGCTAAGCCTTGAGGGAAAAAAAAAATCAATTTTTCTATTATACTTAAATACTCAGCATCCAGAAATAATTATTTCCAGATTTCTCTGGAAAGAAACAAAAGTAATGGAGAACTTACTGAGCTTGATATTGAAGACATTTAAATTTACCTGCTATACAGAGGGGCAAGGGGTACCAGACATTAAGGAAAAAAAAAAAAGAAAGGCAGCAAGAAGGAGTGAGAGAGGGAGAATGAGACAAAGGCTTTCCATTTTAACATTTTATAAGTGTACATGCTCTTTGGCATGCAAATAACCTCTCTGAGGAGATTAGGTGAGTGACTGGGTTTTTCCCTAGAATGAGTTCTTTGTAGCACAGAAAAAATACTTCACCCTTAATAAAAATGACCCAGAATATCCATGAATGTAGTTATTGGCATAAATCTCAAGTAAGCACTCTGCTAGAGACCACTGGTTACACACATTGTAGGAAAATAAGTATTCTGAGCAGTTTCTGCCAATGTATTTCTTACATAACTTAATGTGCAAACATTGCTGGCCCATTACTGCTAAGAAATGAGGAATTTTAAGGACTATTTAACACTCTGCAAATAGATCAGCTGAAAGTTATTCAGCACAGGTGTTCTTATAATTAGGTAACATTGGAAAAATGCAATGTTCAATGGTCCTTGTAGTTTGCCCTTTTTCCTGAGTAGGGATGAACATTACCATTCATAATTAACCAAAACCTCTATTCCAATAGAAATAAACGTTGACTGTAAACCAGTAACAATTTATTTTTATAGTATCTAAATCTAATAATTTTTATAATCAACTGCATATTATTTAATTCATACTTACATTTACTAAATTTTACTGGAAACAAAAAAAGATACTGGGAAGTGCTTGCTGGGGTTTTTCCCCATTTCATCTAAGCAGAATGGATCCAGGAAGCACAGGAAATTTTACAATTTCATATTTGCTAGTATAACCTCGCTATTTATTTCAAAGAACAGTTTAGTCCCCAGGATATTAAAAAGGTTGTTAGAGATCCTTAAAAAAAAAAATTGATCACACAGTAATTCTATGCAGAAAATCCTAGAATTTGTGCTTTTAATGAGTCTTGATAGTAATTGTGGGGTCTAACAAAAATTCCAGGACTGAAATGTTGGTAAATATTAAGTGAACTCGCTTCCATGCACCTAAAGTTTCAATGGACTTACAAACATATCTTTGCTTGTTCAATTCATTACAGTTATTTACTTATTAAACAGCTACCTAAGACAGTGATTAAACAATTTCTTTCTTGAGCAGCATATAGTGTGTGTGATGCCATTCTGGTAATGGGATCACTAGCAGTTTTATTTAACCAAGGAGTAGCTACATTTTGGAAATTATTATGGAACTGTGAGGTTAAAGTATTTAGCCCTGCAAAGGCACAGCTATCCTGAAAAAATATACATTTAGAAGATAACATGTGAAAATGAATTCCACATGAAAGGCTATAAAAGGCTTTCATTCTTTGTTTTGAAATTCGGTAGGAGAGATTGGGGGGAGAAATTTCAGGAGTGGGGGTACAGTGTGAATACATATCGCACAGCTTTGATATCTGTTAAAGGAGGATATTACCTATAGCTGATACATATGTTAGCAAGTAAAAAAATTTTTCTCAGCATGTGCCTGATATTCTGAAATTCAAAACTACATTTAAAGATACTGGAAGTGGTCAAATGAAACAAGTGAACATAAGCAGAGAGAAGCCTACATAGTAATTATTATGCACTTGAATATTTCTGTGTTCAAAGATCAAATAAAGAGTCTGGAGATCTTATTTGAGTTCCAGTCCAAAGGTACTGGACTGTCTCTTCAGTTCAACACCTGTTACTTTAAAGTCACTGAGCATTAGCATAAGAGTGAGCCTATGACAATGCATCCTTCCAGGCATATGGCTATGATATAAGCATGTATGTAAGTTCATGTATTCATATACACTGCAGCGTATATAACTGCATGTATTCTATTGGAAAGAGAAACAGGTTTTTTTCAGAGAGCTAATACACAAGAAAAACTGCAAGTAATACTTTGAGATATGCTACAAGACATGCTGCTTGATACTTCATCTCAAAGTTCTAAGCTGGAAGAAATATGATGAATTGTCCATCCAGCTACTCGAGGCTATGTGAAAAGAGATCCTATAGCCTCTGCTGCCTTTGAGCCCAGCGCAGTATCACCAGGGAATCTTTGAGGATATGTCTATACCAATTTAGACATGTGACAGAATAAAAATAAGACTAAAATCTTGATGTTGCAAGTGTAAAAAATTTTACCCAATATTTATCATTTAAACATTTAACTTTCCCAAATGTTTATTTTGTTTGGGGTTTTTAGTTTGGGCGCTTTTTTTGGTTTGGTTTGGTTTATTTGTTTGTGGGGGTTTTTCTCTGTTTTTTGTTGGGTTTTTGTGTCTTTCCTTCAGGGCTTTTTATGTATAGAAAAAAAACCCAAAGGAAATGGCAGGATATTTCACACCAACATGAGAACACTTCAGAACTTTATTTAGGGAAAATGGAACAGATTCACACATGTCATTGATTTTGTTTTTTCTTTCACAAAGTACAACAGATTTCAACAATGTTTACCTGCAGTTATAGTATAAATAATAAACAATCCCCCAGAAACCAATGGAGTTTCTTCTGTGTGAAGATAGGATGTGAAAGATGATGCAGACATATAATTTGCAAATAGATGAATATCTACACATGTGAAATTCATTAAATTCTTATTAGAAGTCTGAAAACAATATCTAAACAAAGTATGTACCAAGGGGAGAAAATCATAAACGATAAATTCTTTTTGGTTAAACACCAAGAGATAAATCATTTTGCTGAAGGATAAACATGATTACAGAACCCATAGGCAGTGGGTTTTGTAAACTTTCTGGGCTGAAACCATTTGACTTACTACAATATATTTGTGAAATTTAACTAAGCAGTTACATTTCAAGATCAAAACAGCTTGTAAGAAACTGAAGACTTGCATTATTTATTATTCCCAAGTACTGCACTTCATAAAAGTCCCACAGAGGTTTATAAGGAGGTACATTTTTTTTTTAATACACATTTTATTCTTACAGAATGAAACAAATTATCCTCTTCAAACACAAACATACTACTGAAGACTCAAAACTTTAGGATGGAAGGGAGAAAAAGGAAAACACAGGGTAAATTTTTAAAAACAGCATAAAGTGGTATTAGATTTAAAAAAAAAAAAGTAAATATGTGTGTATAGTTTTGAAGTACAAATAATGACAATTCAGACATCCTTAAATTATATTCTCTGTATAGTTTAATGCACTAACCAGCCATATGATATTGCATCAAATAATTTATTTTTTTTTAAGAAAGTATCCAGTTTCTGTGCAAATCACATAGAAATAACATCATATTTGTGTGGTGGTAGACAAAAATTTAATGGAATTAGAAGGGGATTTGAGTTTTGCCATACAGACAGTAAATCAGAGCTGTTCATAGGAAGAAAATATTTGTTTCTCATTCTGGTTACATCAGCTGGTTTGCAAGATGGTGGAGTGAGGCAACTGATTCTTCGTCTTGCTTTCTCTAGACCTTACCTTCACACCACAATCAGTGCTTGTTACCTCATAGGATTTTCTGAGTACTGGAGTTCATATATCTTAGTGGTCTTGGTCTCTTGATAATTACTTGTTCTTAGGTTTAGGAAGGAATTGCCTTTTCTGTCCCATACAAAATCCTTGATTTTCTTACTTGATTTCATATTACAAGTTTAAACTCTAGTCTTTATGTTTAATTAAGTTCTAAGTGACTATTTGAAATTTTCTTCTGTTGTCCAGCTAGGGACCCATGGGCCTGACAGAATGAAGAAGTTCAAGCAAAAATTAGGTAGAAATGGATCCTTTAAGATGAAAAAAGAAAAGTAAGTTTTTACCTTTTGGGAGCTGTGACGTGTATCATGTACACTCTATATCATGAGTGGGAAAAGAGATTAGTGCTGCAGAGGTGGATCCTCACTCCTCATCTGTTCAACAAATGTGTGGGCCCACAAACCCACTACTATTAACCCATTCACATAAACCCAAAACATTTACACAGTAATAGATCTATAGTAATGGCTTCCTTTGGTGTGCAGAGCTAATATCACCCTGGCTGCACTAATGGTGTAGGACAACACTGGTCCCAATACTGATGCCTGAGGAACACCAGTTATCGTTGGTCTCCACTTGGACTTCAAGCCATTGACCACAGCTCTTTTTTCTTATCCATCAAGTGATTCATCCACCTAAACTGTGTGATGTAATCATCGCACTGGAGGAAAGGGATGGCATCAGGAAGGTTTGAGAGATGGATCTGTATGAACCACATGAAGTTCAACAAGGCCAAGTGCAAGGTCCTGCACCTGAGTCAGGGCAATCCCAAGCACAAGTACAGTCCAGGCAGGAACAGATTGAAAGCAGTCCTGGGGAAAAGGACTTGGCGGTCTTGGTTGACAAGAAGCTCAGTGTGACAGGAATGTACTCTTGTAGCCCGGAAAGCCAGCTGTATCCTGGACTTCATCAAAAAATTGTGACTAGCAGGTCAGGGGAGGCGATATTCTCCCTCTACTCAGCTTTCATGAGACCTTGATAGGAGTACTGTATCCATTTCTGGGGCCCCCAAAATACGAAGGATGCGGAGCTGCTGGAGCAAGTCCAGAGGAGGGCCACAAAGATGATCAGAGACCTGGAGCACCTCTCCCATGAGAACAGGCTGAGAGAGTTGGATTGTTCAGCCTGAAGACAAGAAGGCTCTAGGAAGACCTTATAGCACCCTTTGGCATCTAAAGGGGGCCAACAAATACTTCTGACTGTTACTTGAAGTTTTACATGGGATAACCCTTTCAACTCTTCCAATCGGAAATAGAAGGAGGGCAGCTATTACACAGAACAAATGGCTATGGAAAAAAAGCATAGAGAGAGGTTCAGTGCATCTATTTAGAGCTGAACGCTGGTATGCAAAGACTTTGAGATCTTCATAGCATAGCTGCTGAGGACTAAGCTCCAGCTGTCAGTTTTAATGTGACAAAGGTTGAAATTATGAATAATTTTCTCTCCAAATTAATGAACAAAAAAAAGAAGATAACACTTTATGACTAACTGCATTCCCTGAATGAAGAGCATCTGTGAAGGTATTCTACAGAGTGATGCTAAAAAAAACCCAGAAAGTGACATGAATACCATATATTTTCCTAAAAACTGCAGGCAATCACAGTGAATTCTGACTATGACTTTACTACCTATTGACTGCTTATTAGAGAGGGAAACAGAAGGAACCAGCAGAAGATGAGCTAAATGAAGCATAAACAAGAAAAAGTCACTGTTGGAATAAGTTGGAATAAATTGTAATAAATTACATCATTTGTAATACCATTACTTTGAAGACATAGCACCAGCAGACCTCTCATACTCTGATTTATCTTCTTTGTTACTGGACTATAAGTGACTCCTAAAACATTTTACTTGGTCTACTAGTAAGACAGAGTCAGTCTTTCTCCCTCAGTTACGGTATCCATACTACTCCAGCGCAGAACATCCAAGGGGAGCTAAACAGGCTAGCGTAGAGGGCAGTGTGGACTGCCAGCTTGA
Source organism: Cephalopterus ornatus (assembly GCA_013396775.1). Classification (NCBI taxonomy): domain Eukaryota; kingdom Metazoa; phylum Chordata; class Aves; order Passeriformes; family Cotingidae; genus Cephalopterus; species Cephalopterus ornatus. Next base: position 67,088 of record VZRE01006306.1, on the reverse strand, counting down.
CCAAATAATTTGGTTCTTCCTTCACAATAGCCTGCCAATGACTAAGCACTGTTACTTCTAACAGTGAGTCACTATATTTATCTAACTTCTCCCTCTTTCATGTTGCCTTGAAATACCTGAGCTCACATTTGTCATTCCCATTATCCACTGTGCTGTAAGATGTTGTAGGCATATTTTTTCCCTTGAAATCTTTCTTGATTAGCTGAAATGAATGTTTTGTCTTTAACATAGAACTAACCTTGGGTTTTATGTGCGGGTTGATTTGTTTCCTTTTTTATTCCTTATTTTCCTCTTCTCCTCTTCTCATTCCTTTGAGTGTAGAGGTGCTCCAAATAGTACATTACACTCCACTTGGAATACATTAGATTGAGGGTTTGGTTTTTTTCTTAGACTGAATCTGATTAAATTTAACAAAAACTTGATCTGAGCATCCTCCAGTATTTTACCATCCAGACAAATTCTGGAATGATGATGAAACCCTAAACAAAGAGAATTCTATACCAAAAGTTATTCCACTTTGGAAAGTTATTCTAAAAGGCTTTTGTTCTTGGGTTAGTTGCCTTGTACAAGGCGAGAGGAACTTTAAAAATATTTTGAGACTGTTGATTCCTGTTGACTATGCTGTTGCATTCTTTCCCCTTCAACAAAGGCACATTTACTGCCTTATCTAATTGCATAGTATTGTAAAATAATTCTGGGGTAACTTTTGCTAGCAATTCTGCTGAAATCTGAGAGCACCAGATCTCCTAGTTTGATGAAATGAATAAAGTTTTTAGGCATTTTTACTTTGACCTTGCCTCTCTGAACAGAATTTTACTTGGTAGGAAATCTATGCCCTGAGGCTTTGTTAGCCTGCTAATTAAATTTTGTGATCCTTTAGCAATTCTCAGTAAAAGAATTGTGATGAGAGGAGTAGGAATTGGATGCCAAAGCAGGAAGAGACTGTTCTGGTAATACCTGAGAGGAGTAAATGTACTGTGTCATAGGTATACCATAGTAACTATCACATAGTGTAGAAAATAATCTTTGTCCTTTCTGTGTCTACTGCTTTCATCCAGCATATTTTCACAGACTTTCAGCCTGCACTCATGTATTTAAAACTTTTGGAAACATAAATCAATGATTAGCAGTAATCATACAATGGATTTTTTTTTCTTCTCTACTGCTGCTTATTGTAAAATTGCTCAGGTTCAAGAACCAACAAACAGTATTCAGCAAAACTGTTGGTGAATAGTGCACTATAAAAGTGCACTTTAAAAATAAGAGTTTAAGAAGCCCCTTATATTGAGACACTGCTGAAAATGCCAGACATACCAGAGGAAAGAACATGTATCTTTTACATTAAGGTTTTAAAGCAAAATACACTCAAAAAAATTTAACTTTTTAATTTCCAGTGGTAGCATAATAACAATGCAGTAAAGTCTATTTTATGCAGCACACTGTCTTTTTATGGATTCTGTAGTTGTGAAATTTATCTCAATAAATAAATTGTAATGCTACATGTATTTATGGATATTTAGCTCTTCTCCATTGACCAAAAATTCATCATTTGAAAATAAAGGAACACAATAAACTCTCCTTTGTATAGAAAAAGTTCTAATTTTTTCAGTAAACTTCAAAAGAAAATGTCTGAACATTTCTTTGTTTCTCCTTTCACTACTGTATTTTACCATTAGTTTTATAACCTTTGAGTCTTCTCTTCTGCTAGTCTTCAGATTACTATTCAACTGCCACATGCTATTCATGAAATGTTCCAATATTGTTTCTGAATAAAACAAATACTGGATATAGTGAGAAAGTAATCATTCCAGACTTCATTTATTAACACAAGCCATATTTTAAAATGTTCTTAAATGCAACCTGACTGATGGACTATTAACCTTGAAACTCTCTGGTTTGGTGGTATACAGCACATCAAATTAAAAAAAAAATGACTGGTAAAGATAAACAAATTGTTCTACCTTCCTGCTTCTGGTTTCTCTCTCATATGTAAACAAGTTGTGAAATGTTTCTTTACTTTTTTCCCTGCTTGTTTTTGACCTGTAAAATACTATATCAGTGTGGGATTTGGCCTGCAGAATGACTTCTTTGAGGTAGAAATGAACCAGAATGACAGAAGTCTGGGCTCATCTAACATGTGAATCTTTCAGAAAAAAGCATTTTTGTCAATATGTTCATCAAACTGGCTAGAGAAGTTGAACAAGCCACACATAAAAACAAAAGAAATTGTTTGTTTTTTAGGTTTGGAGACTTTCTTCTTTCAATACAGCAGTGGTGTTTTCCCTGCAATTTTCTCTTCGAGATAATATATACATTAAAAGGAATTATTAATTGAGAAACAGGTGGGAAATAAGCCTTTAAAAAGCATGGAAAATGTATTTCATTCTCCATCCTCTCAGTAAACCTATGTGATCTTTAGACAAATTTTTAGCATTTTTATTTTTAATATTAAGTAAGCTGTATCCTGCAACCTGCTTACACAGAAGAAAAGGGAGAAGAGAAAAAATTTCTCTCAAACATGACTGAAATAATTCCCATGTTAACCACTGGATAGTAATTAAAAATTGAGTTTGTGTGTGAACCAATCAGCTTTCCATACATGATGCTAAGTATTACAAGCTAAACCTATACATTTCACTGGCAGATGGATGAGTTAGCTCCTTCTATCATTCAGATGTTTTTAAACATATTTGATAAAACTAGCCTAATGTAACATAATATTTACATTTCAGAGAGAAGCTTTCTAAATGTTTGGTTGTAAAAGATAAATCCTCCCATTTCATTAAGTATTTTAAAGTGATGTTGAAATATTACATAGGTCTTACTGTGGAGGAAGATACTTTTCTGTTTCAGGTTTGAAAAATGAATAGTGATGTGCATTGTTTCTGATGTTTAATGGTGATTTTTTTAATCGCTTAATTATTGTTTTTTTGACAGATCTCTCACATATTTGGGGGAAAAGGGAAAGCTGTATTTCATTTAATTGAAGAAAGGGTTCCGTGGGGTTTTTAGCTCAAAATAGATTTCCATTAAATATTAGAAGATAGAATTACATATTATTTTGATCTAAAAGATGTAGCTATCTATAAGTTATAGCAATATGTAAATATTCACTCATGAGATTGATATAGAAAGTTGAAAATGGTGTACACAAGTTCATTCAGTAAAATATCAAAATTCTGATTCAAAATTCAAAACACAAAATTCTTGTAGCTCCTGACTGTCTTTTCTGTGCAATTGGGTTTTGGAATACTGTGGAAAGCAAGGACACTTTTTCATGATGATTGAACAACCCTCATTCTCAGCCAGACCTGAGGCTCAGTCTGCTTCACAGTCTCAGAAGGAGGGGAGGGCTGTCATTTCTCACAGGTAAGAGAGGCATATCTAGGTTAAGTTCAGTCTGAGGCTCTTTAAGCAAGGACACATGAGAGACAGAGGAGTCACCATCCTCATTTAGTCACTACTAAGTCAAAATGAAACAAAGGTCCTAATTCCAGGAAAAAAAAAAAAAGTAGGGAATGAGAAGTCAGAGTCCATGTGAATTGAGAGAAGCAATAATGAAAAATGAAAAGCACAAGCCTAAGGTAAAGATTTTGTTTATTTTTGTACCACCTGCCTGAACCAACAAAGTGTTACATGCCTGCACTGATAATTACTGGAGTAAGAATACATATTGGTTTTGTAAGCCACAGTTACTGATTCCAACCTATTTCTGTGCTCTGCTGCTCACAAAGACTTGGGTGTAGTCTGACACAAGGGACCCAGCTGTGCAGCAGATAATGCCTGTTAAATTACAATTTTGATGCTGTTCCTCTGTGTGAATTAACAAACGTGAGATTTTGGTAATAAATTCTCTTTCAAACATTTCCATGAATCACCCTGCTTAATTCAGTGCAGATATCTTTAAGATTCTATTTGAAATACAAACCGTTCCTAATGAGGTTTATTGACATTATTACAGAGCCAGAAGTTTGAAGTAACTGAATGGACTAAAGCGGGGAGGCTATTTAATTTATACTTGTGCTATAAAATATGGACATGTCTCAGGATTCTTTTCTAGGTTTGTGATCACGAAGTGACCATGAGTGGCTGTTATACTCAATAGCAGGCTGGAGAACTGCTGCAGTATCTGTATGTTTCCAGGGGAATTCTTTGTGGGTGGGCAGATCAAATGTTTCACAGTTTAAGTTCAACACCTGTAAATCTTGGCTATTTGGATCAATGTCAACTTGAAGGGAGGAGGGGGAAAATGCTTCTTGACACAGTCATCAAAAGTGTTGCTAAGAAAATACTTTCTTGTGAAAGTGTTCTGTGATTGAAGTTTACTCTAGAGTGGAGTCATGGAGTTCCCAGGTATGCTCATGGAAAGATCAAGAAACAGAAACAGCTAAAAGAATTATCTAGATGTATTAGAACCATCTTGTAGTGTGAGTGATGACATGCTTACATCTAGTAAGGTTATCACTGTGACCTTTTAAAAATAGTAAGACTTGTAAAAAATTTTTATGCTTCTCTGAAGTGTTTAGTGTTTTTTTTAACTAACAAAAGTTCAGTGAAACAATAGACAAAGGGAGCCAGTTTAATTGAATTCAGCTCCATTTTGCTGGTTCAGTGTCTTGTTCAGCACAAAAATGGTAGTAAATTAAATTTGTTTTCAGAAAAGCAGAATCCCTGTCCTTTTCATAATCATCTGAAATTTTCAGAAGTTGATTGCATACAGGACAAGAAAATGAGAAAAAAATACCAATGTCTGGAATGTTATGTTCTCTTCTTTTAAATAATGATTAAATAGCAAAGTCTTATATGTCCATAATGTGTCTGATGTATTAAGGCCAACAGGAATCCAAAATGACCTGACAGTTCTGATGCTATTTTTGAGAAGAGTGACATTACTCAGATGTGTGGTTTCACTTCCTGAACACCTTCTTAGAGCAATGTATTCTAAATGTTGTTAGAAAGATAAAAACCTTAGGCATGCCAGGGAGTGCAATTTGTACTTATTATTACTCTTTGTTTCATGGACGATTAGGTGCTACAAAAGTGCCTTTTATCTTTATCTCAATGATTCTAAACAATGTGGACTTACCTTGCTGATTCTGTAGGTAACAATTGATATTTAGTACAGGTTACTCTGGTCCAATTATTAATGGAAATTATTATAAAGAAGAATAAAGCTAAACAATATGAACAAACCAGTAATCAATAGAAAGAGCTGAAGTCATAAATGTGGTCGAAGATGGGAGTTTCACCCTTAGAAAATGCGATGCTTTAAAGAAACCAAAATGTTACCTGTAAAAGTGCAAATGCTTCCTACAACTAATAAATATCTAGCTTAATTTAAAAGAAAAGGACAAATTTGCAGCTTTCTTTATTTTTTGTCAGTGTAAAGGCAAGGAAAGTTTCATGACTTTTTCCAAAAGATCACATTCTCAGCCTGCAATCTCCCCCAGCCCAGGCTTTTATTTTTTTCCTATTGTGGTTTGGGTTTTGGTTTTTTCTCCTTTTTTTTCTTCTTTTTTTTTTGGTTTGTTTTTGTTCTCTGTTTTTTGTTTTTAATGATACTTTGGAAGGATTATATTTCTGAAGTAAATTTTAATTCAGGAAAAATTTTCTGAAATTTGAGATGAAAATCTGGAAAAAAAGAGAGATTATATAATTGAGTCTAGCCTGGTTTTGGAGGTTTTTTCCCCATCCTTTAGCTGTTGTTGAGTAGAGACTGTGTTCTGTTTTCTGCCATGATCCATGCTGAGACAGGTGGCAGAACACTGATTCCCACATCTCCACTGAATGTAGAGGCAAGCTTGAACCAGATCTGCCTTTAAAAGTTTATATTACCACACACTTTTAACATTTAGCCTGATGAAAGAGGGAAATATTTTGAAATATTTGCAATACAGAACAGTGAAAACATATTGCCTGCTCATTTCTGGCTCTAAAACTACTTGTAGTTGTAAGGTCAGAACAACAGCGGTGTCCCTTCCCATCCTCACAGCCATCAGCCTAGAAGTGCTTTTCTGTGCTGAATAATATTGCAGTGTTAAATATCCACATGTTCCTTTTACTTCACGTGGAGTTATGAGCACTCGCTGCCTTTCCAAACATTGAGGCTGAAATGAAAAATTCCACTCCACTCTTTACTGCCTAGTAGTATTCAGTGCCAATACAAAGGTTGGTAAAACACCAGGCGGTGTGCATGAAGTCAGTTTTAAGTGTTATGAATGTTCCCAAATCAAAACAGATTTTTCTTGTAACACAGGAATATGGGCTGGATGCTTCTAGACATAGGAACTTAATTGATATAGATATAATTAAAGGCTAAATTCTGAGCTACTGGTGCTCTTGCTTGTCATTAAAGCAAAGTGTTTGTGACTTTTTAAACATTTCTTTTAAGTTTTTAAACATTTTTAAACTTTTTATGCACTTGAGGTTTTTCCAAGTATTAAATTTAAAGTTTCAGAAGTTTCCTACTTTTGTCCCTGAGTAAACATGAGCCATATATATATAAATCTGTTCAATTCAAGCAATTGTAAATGTCATTTAACAAGGCATGGTTCTCTGCAGACTTAGCAATATAAATGTTGTGTATGCTGACGAATGAATCTGGACAGGAGTCTGCTCAACAAAACTAGATTGACTACAGGCAGAATTTTCAAGCACTGGTGCCTGAGGATCTATCTCACCTTCAGCTAATCTAAAGCTTGCTTTAGTGAAAGGCAAGTTTTACACTTTCATGTGCCACAGGGAAACAAGGAGATTAAGGTATTAATACATGAAAATAGCTAATTTAGCTTATAAACTGTTTCATCAAGAACCACACAGTCAAATTCTCCAAGACTCTATTTATTTAATATTTGGTCATTAATCTTGTTCTCATCCAGAAATTCACAGAATGGATAATTTAAAAATCATACTTCAGTGCAGTGAATTTCTCTGTTACTCGCCAATATATAGTAGCCAGAACATATACTTTGGTCCTCATTTAGAGCTGTATATTATGACTGCTTTACACTGACAAAAAATAATAATTGATATCCATACCAATTTTTAAAGCATTATTTAAACTATCATGCAAATATTTTGCTAAGTTATGGGAGCAGATATATCACCAGCCCTAGGCAAACAAAATGGCAACACCATGTACTAATTGTTTGTTCTCACCTTCACTACCATTAAAAGCATCCAAAGCAGTAAGTTATCTAAGTCCAACTTGAAAGATGTACTCTATTGCTCTTCTTCAGCCCACCATTCTGTGTGTGTCAGCTCTGTGGAGGAATTAATAGCTAAGGAACCTCTAAACACCTAAACAGTAGGGAGCACATACAAATATGGGATGGAGAAAAATGAATGTAGACAGGAGAAAAATGAAAACGCCACAAGGTTTTGTTACATTAGTGCTCAAACAGTCATATTAGGAAGAAATTCTTTACAGAGAGGGTAATCAAGCATTGGAATAGTGTCGCAACCTGCTGGAAAGAAGGGTTTGGTCCGCTCCGGGAAGGTAGCGAGGGGTTTGCCGGCTAGCTGGCAGGTCACGGCATTTCGCTGAGGTCCGGGCGTGATGACGTAGTGGCGCAGGAAAAACACGCACGCACACAGCACCGGAGATGGTGTGGAGTGAACTCTATTTAGATGGTGGCGGCCGCTTTTATAAGGTTTGCCGTGGAAAGGTCTGGAAGAAAAGCGGAGCCTACCAAATAAGATAAGACTGGGAGTTACTGGTTTACAAACCTGGGAAGGATAGGTGGAGAAAAGGGAGGCTTTTTCCAAATTTGAAACGGGGGAGGTAACACGGACATACATGGTAACTGAGAGAGATTGTGACCTTATAAGGAATAACAACATTAACAGAGCTTAAACTGATTATATACGAACGAATAATAAAGTATTTAACAATTATAACTACATAACCTCTATCTTAAACTTGTTGTAAAGCTCTTCTGTAAAATGAGTTCCCATAGAATAGGCTGCCCAGGGAGGTGGTGGATTCTCCATGCCTGGAGGTGTTTAAGAAGAGACTGGATGTGGCACTTAGTACCATAGTCTAGTAACTGTGGTGGTAGTGGATCAAGGGTTGGACTTGATGATCTCAGAGGTCCCTTCCAACCCGTATGATTCTATGATTCTATAATATAGAAAATACATTAAGAATTATTTTATTGTATAGTTATTCCTTTCTTTTTGTGTTACTACTAGTCTTACTGTCTTTTACATTCAGTTTTCTCCTTTTCAACATAATGATAATTTGTTTTTAATTACTATTTGGATATTTTTTAAAGCTACCTGGTGATCCTTTTTTCCTACTATATTTGTTTTCCAAGACATATCTGGTCTCCAATAAAGCTGACTAGAAATCTACATGTCCAGAAGTGTATTACCTCAGAAGAAATACTGGGGTTATTTTTTTGTGTTTTCATAAAAATGCTTTCACAGTACCATTTAATAGCTGTGTGTGCAGAGAGGAGGATTCCCTCTTGTCTTTTTATTTTCATTTCTTGTAAAATTGAACCCAGTCATCATGGAATAACTGTAGGTGTTAAAACACAGGAAAAAAAATGTGTGAGCTCAAATCTATTTAGCACGGCATGGATCAGAACTGCTGCAGTGTTTCACCTTGGAATTACAGCTAAGCCATGTACGTGTACCATCATAAGCTGTGCAGGCACCCTTGACTTTACAGGATGTGCTTGTGCACCACTTGCTGAAAATTTGTAAGCTTAGCTTCTCATGCCCTTATCCAAACTCTTCACTACCTTAGAGATAGGTGACACCATTGAATCAAAGAGAAATGTACTTAAGTGTAATGGAGTGGAAATTCACTCCAGCAGGCTTAAGCCCAAGTGTCAGATTGTCTGAAGATGAGCTTCAGGACTCAGCTCCGTTAAGTGTTTGTCTGGTGACAATGTTGCTAAGGATACAGCCATCCTCTCTGCTTATTGCCTCAGCCACCGAATATTTGTATTTTTCTTTCATAAGGTTTCCATGGAAGCCTTTAACTGCTTAACAAACCTGAGAGTCGGTGGTCATAATAAAGTTACAGAAATTTCATGTTATTTCAGTGAAACTCAGCCTTCCTTAGATAAGATATGTATAACTGATTTTTAGCATCTGATTTAATAGAGCTGCTACTTTCTTCTTTTTTTGGTTGTCACTACACATGTTAAATCAATATTTCAACTTGGTTAGCGTTCATCCTACAGATATCTTTTGAGATTGTCAGAACTATAGTAATCACTGTCACCTAACACAGTAATATGTTAAGGTTAGAGTTGTAAACACTCACTAAAAATTGGCTTGCCCCCCCAATTTAATCTCATAAAAAATTCCATTTCATACTAAACTGTGACACATTGAGAAAAAACACCATTTCATTTATCTTGTACAGGTTGATGTAGAATGCAACTTTACATTCCAGTCTATTTAGAATGAGGCAACAATCCATCCCAGACACAGAGTCCAAAATGATCTGCAGTTTGGGCTGTAAATTTATAAATGACAGTTCTGTGAATTAGACTTGAAAGGAAAAGCTGAGTAGAGGGTTTTAGAACTTGCATGCAAAATTTAGGACAATTTGTACAGGAAGGAGCCTGGGTGCTTATTTTATAACTGCATAAATCCCAGAGATGTCTAGGATCAAAATGAATGAAAATAATCCTGCCATCGTCTCACTTTTCAATCTTTTTTTGGTCCCTGGTGATTTATTGCAGCCCCACACCAAGTACATTATCCATCCATTTCTAATAATCGGAACTTTCTTAGACAAAAACATCTTTGGAAGCTGTTGTAAACAGCTGCTGGGAAAATACCTTTACAAAACTCAGACCTAAGTTTGAAATTAATGAGCCTGAATTTTTCTGTCCAAATATATTCTTATCCCACAGTTAAATTATTGACTCTATCTTTGATCATGTGAAAACATTTAACATTGTAGAAATGCATATGGTGTTTAAATGCACATAGGACACATCTGACTCCGGACTTTTTAGTTTCAACAGGCTTACCAAAATACATATATGTTTGTGGTCCTGAGACACTTGCCACAATATTTCACAGAGTAAATAATGAGACTGGATTCCATTTAGTCGTTGAAAAGGAATATGCTCTACTGAGCCCAAATCTTTCTGTTTGCTCTTTTGTGTTCTCTTCAGTCCAACCTTTCTCTATTGAAGCACCACCAGTTTTCTTAGCTTTGTTCTTAATTATTATATATTTTACTTTTAATCATCAATTTTCTTGATCTGCCTCCTAATAAAAGCTTGGATATATTTTGGACAGAAAGTCTTGGATCTCCCTGGCTGAATCTCTTCTACTCAGATTTGTTGCCCACATCCATGTCACTTCTAGGTTGCAGCTGGAATTTATTCCTTGCTCCAAATATTTTCCTAGTTAGAACTAGTTTCTCACCAGAGTATGACACCCAGTCTTAGTCTATACAATCAGATCCTTCTTTTGAGGCACCAGTCTCCCATGGCTCAGATTTCCAGGAGCTCTGGCTTTTGCACTCCTCCACAAAAATTGCAGCTCTTCTCCTCTGCTCTTTATGTCTGTTCTTTCTGTTTATAGTTCACTCCACTAACCTGCTGAAACTCAAGACTTATTTAATGTTTTATACATTACAAACAGAAAGTTTCTCAAAAAATGAGCAAGAAATTTTAAATATAAGTAATTTCTTAAACTCATATTCAGTCCAGTAACATTAGTCAAAAATCAAAAATATTTTTTTCCTATTTTGGGACTAGGGAATGCATATTACTGCCAGACACTTTGGTGACTTTCACTGGAGTCATGTCAGCAATCTAGGGGAGGTCATTTTTCCAGAGCTCTGACATAAGCAGATGGTTGCAATTTTAGGAGAAAAACAAACAAAACCAAAACAAACAAAAAACCCCACACCCACAAACAAATAAAACCAACAACCCCTCCTGGAAAAAAAAAAAAAAACTACAAAAAAACCCAATCAAACACAGATGTAAAAAAAAATCCCAACTGTAACATAAAATCCAAGAAATATTTCCAAGTCTAATACTTTCTCTCTCTTCAAAGATCTGGAGGACTTTGACTTACAGCATGCAACACCTAGAACTGTGTCTACTCTTTTTGTCTACAATGCTTCTAGATAGAAAGTTATATGCATTCTTCTGTGTGTAAAAAAAAAAATCACATTTGATTTATTTTACCATAACTCTACACATTTAAGATCAAAGGTTTATTCTAGCTAAAAATTGAATTTACAGAGAATATGTGTTTCTTATAAACACGTATTGTGGTTTGTAAAAACAAAGGTATAAATTTTGAAAAAAACCTGGGTTTTAGGAGCTGTGACTGATTTGTTATTGGGAAACATGTCCTTATGTGTCTGCTTCTGAAGCTGAACTAAAGGAATGGTCAAGTTACATTTATGTTAGAATGTTTAAAGATATAAACCTTTCAATAGGATTATGCAGTGTGCTCTCTTGCCAGCATTTAGGCTTTGATTTACAAACATAATACCCTTCACTCATAGGAAGCAGGCATAAAAGATCTTCTGTATATACTTAATCTGCTTACTGTTATCACACATGCTAGTGTATCAGCAGTAAACACATCTATTTTAAATATTCCCTTGAGAAAGACCTTCTGGTGCCATTTCATAAAAAAGACTCTTCCCTTTTTATTTTGCTGATCTTTTCCTTGTGTCATATCACTTCTGAGAGTGGGAGCTATGAATTTCACAAAAATCTAAGCACTGCACTTTAACTAGAGAAGAATCTATAGTATCAGCCAAAGTTCTGTTTCAAAAGGAAATCAGATTTATCAAACAAGAGTATCATTTCAGAATTTTAAATTATTCTGCTGTTTGCTGATATTTTTCCTTTAAATGAAGGATTTATAAAGGGTCTTACCATGACCAACATGTTTGGAAGTACAAAATCCCATTACCTTCAAAAAACAGTTTGGCTAACTGCTACACTATTGTTTTTTTAAATTGAGAAATATCTTTTGTTAGAGTGAGGTCATAGGAGATTTGCAACATGTGGTGATTCAACTTTTTAAGGATATTGCAAGGAGGCCACACACAGTAACTAAATTATCACTGGATATTCTTACGTTATTTAAGTAGCCTATTTTAACATCTGCATGTGCACATACTAGTTTCTCTCTTGATTGCTCCATATTTTCAGATACTTTCCCTTCCTTGCTCAAAAATGCGTAAGAGCCATAGTGAAATTGTTGTACTGCCTAATGCCACAAAATTGTGCCAATTGGCATGGAGAGGAAAAAAGAAAAACATCACACTCTCAGTCCAACAAGCATTTTCCCTTAGTGTTAACTCCTCACTAAAGCTTCTATAACAGAGAAATTTGGGTTAAGTAGGTTGGAAGACGTGTTGGAAGCATGGTTCTCTCCAATGCCAGCTCGCATGGTCATAAACACGTCTCATTATTTAAAATATTTCAAGTTTTAAAAGAACTTATTTTGACAAATCCCAAATTTGGATGGTTTCTTTCTGGACCCATTGTTTGTTGAATCAGAAAATATCTTGCCCTTTTTTCAAAAAATTGAAATCTCTTAAACTAGCTACACTTCAGACCAGCAGTTCTACTTGATCCGTACTTTCATCTAGAGGCTTGTTCCTTCCCAGTTGTTACATTCTCCAGCTTTAGTAACCCATGAGTAGCTCCAGTTTTGATTAACAGTGTTTCAACCCTGAATTCATCTTTTTTTATCTCTACTGACATATTCACTTTTATATTTCCCTCTCCAGAAATGCTCATTCTTTTCTTTCAATTACAAAAATACCTTTTATTTTATAACAAACTGGTGTTTCAATTGTGTTGTTAGGAAGCTGTTTGGGGAAAAGGAAGGATAGCCTCAATGGGAATAAGAAAGAACTGAATCAGGAACTCAGACTGTGTATTATTATATAAACCAAACAGTCACACCATGAATTATGTAGTTTTACAATTCTATCTTGGGATTCTAATGACAACATAAACCACTTGAGCTTCACTTGTGTGGCTTATGATGTCAGCGGAACACTTCAGCAGAACTCTAATCTCATAATTCCCAGTCGTCCACTCTACAAAATGTGTCTAGACAGAAGACTCAGAAAAGGAGATGATATTTCATTTTGTTATTTATCTTAGGAGTATGAAATCCACTACATTACAATAGTGAACCTCTTCTTTAAGTATGTAATCCTCAGAACAAGAAAAAAATATGGATTTTTTTACTCAGCTAAGAACTAGTTTTGCTTCAAAGATGCACACTATTATGAAATATATTCATAGATTTTTGCAATAGCAAAATAAACGTGTCATTGATGTTTTATAAAAAGTATCCTGAGCAGAGGAATCTAAATACTTAGCAAGACACATTGACTTGTATAAGTTTGAATACTAATCTTATTATTCAGCTTCCTAATATAGCACATGTCAAGGAGGAGATTCATCTCAAAGGATGGTTGATGTTTTCTGTCATCTGGGGAAGTTGTTCAGCCTGAGAGAATGGGTAGGGGAATTTGCTATTACAAAAGCAGAATAGTTCTGATACAAGGCTCATCATAGCTAGAGGACTCATATTGACTTCAATACATTTTTTAATGTATTATTCCCAGAAAAAGAGAGGTTGGCACACGCCTCAGTGATTTCTTTCACAGATATCATGGTGAATATGAAAGGAAATATAATGATTCACCTTTTTAAATATTTTTTGTTCAAATGTGATCTTTACTTAAACTCTCCTTCCCACTTCTGGGTGGTAATTTCCTTTTTCTTATTACTGTTTGTGAAACTCAGGAACCACATCCATTTTATGAAAATTCAGAGTCATTCTTTGATATCAACTCCATGAAGTAAATAATTATTTATCAGTTTGGTGAAGTATAAGGGGGTTTTGTCTACTGTAAAAAGTCACTGAAACCACAGCAAACTCAAAGCAAGCAGGATATACATCCACAGTTCTGCGCTCTCCTTCATAAGAAGCAAGTTCTATTGCCTGCTGCTCTTTGCCTAACTGGGCACTATTAAATATCTCATGGAGTCATTTGTTAGACTCTGCTTTCTGACCTGGCTAATGGGGATTTGGTCTCTTCTCATTGCTCATCTCTAATCAGCTTTTCCCCATCCCACAGATATCTGTTGCTAAATCTCCAGACAGGATCTACCAGCTGGCAAATCTTGGGCAGTCTCTGAATTTAAGCAGATTTAGTAGGGTTTCAGTGAATGTTTATAGGGCTTAAGTTAATTGGAAATAAGATTTACAGTGCTTCTTTTAACCAATGCCATTCTATACTTAGAAAGGGGAATTACTTAAAACAGTAATCTGATTTACTCACAGGTAAAACTTCCTTGAGTACAAACAAACCAGTGGCAATTTAAGGAAACACACCAGATTTTGTTTTAAGTTTTACATTTTGTGATTAATGGAAAGGTCATTATCTGTAGTTATATCAGATATGGACAAACAGTAAAGTCACACAACACATCAGGTGCAATTAGAATCAAATGCTGGTTTTTGCAAAAGAAAGTCGATAGTCTTTGAACAGAAAGTACTGATTCTTGGAGTTGTTAATTTCTAAGGAAAGTCAGTGCTTTAAGTTTTTCAAAATAAGGCTTCATTGCAACCACTTGGTAATAATAAAAAACATTGTCTATGTTAATTTAATAAGAACAGAAAAGGAAGGAAAAATATTCCTAGAAAATTAATTCCCAAATCTCCAACTATTTATTTTGTATCCTGTCTTATAGATTTTTCCATAAACTTCTGCATCATTTAGTAGGCTGGAGAGAAAAATTCTCTATATAACTGTAAAGTCTTTCTTTCCTGGGAACTGAAATGTACTTTCATCCTGCTTATTAATTTAGTTCATTAATAATTTAGAACAGATCTCCATTTCTTCATGTTCAGGCCTAAACAGGTGTATAATGTCACTGTTGTATTCCAGCTGTTTTTTTGAGTTTTCATTTCTTTTTTTTAAAAGGGAGATCTTTGAATATTTTTTATGTACCTCTTCTCACATATCCCTCACTATGTTTTATGTGACTTAGTGTGCTAAACAATTTCTTTATAGTATTTTTGAGCTTTTGTTCAGTAGAAGGTAAATAAATAAGGGTGGGTCTATTTACTGCATGAAAATCACTTAGGAGCATAGCTGAAAATGGCTTCTTCACTTTAAAGGTGACAGGTGAGTTTTTTTAATGTTCTGCTAAAATCACAAACTAGAATGAAAATAAGTTAAAACTTATTTTATTTTTATGGTAATAATTTTACCAGTGTAATTTCTGATTGAAATGGCTGTTAATACTTACAGCTAGGCATGAATTTACTGCATAATAAAAAAAGATGTGTCACCTACAAATAGCTGTCACCAATTAGCCTTGCAGTCACACCAGGACTAATACAAATCCACCTGTGTCAGTCAAGATACTACTATTTTTTAAGATCTTCAGTCATTTTAACTTCTGATCAGGAATCAAATTGTGGGCTGAGCAGGAGAGAGAAGGAAACATTCCTTCCCCCTTGGCTTCATGTGTAATCCAAAAAAACGTTTGGCAGATGAATCTATTGTTCCATCTCTTTCTTTTAAGCCTTTCTTCTTAAGCCTTCCTGCCAAAATTTTATCATTTTGTGGTCCAGCTGCTTAGGACTCAGCTTAACCAGTTACTACATGCCTTACACTATTGTCATGAGTCTGAAAGCCAGGAGCAGCCAAAAGCAATGCCATGAGCAGTCTGATGCTCATACACTTTTAACAAGTCTCAGAGCAGCTGAGACTCTGTACCACCTCCAGTGGTGAGCTCCTGCATGTGGATAAGCAACAGGCTGCTGCATTCCCTGGGAGTTTCTCTCTTTTATGTGTATTTATCTCTTCCTTGGTCTGGAAAGAAGTGTTTCAGACTTTAAATGAATGTCAGCTTCAGAACATTTCCCCTAGAACAATATATAACAGCATTTAAAAGATTGACAAATAGATTTTAACCTGCTTTAGGAAATCCTTCAACAAAGGAAAATAAAGGGTATGGTAAAAACGACAGAATGTCCCATGCTTGAACTCTAAGACTTTTGTCATGCATCACTTTAAAAGGTAAAGTGCTGAATTAATTTTTAAACTACAACAGTCACACAGTTACTTGTGGTTAATCATGAGGAAATCAATGACCAAACTGAATACTGTAGAAATGGGTAAAAATTATTTCTTAATACCTCATTTTATTAGACAGTAGACAAACCTTTCAAAAGCAGCAACAGATGTATTTAGGTGACCTGATTTCAAAACCATGGAACAGCTGGAGGTTTTCCCCAGTATGTATTCTTATTACACCCACAATCACCCTTGCTATCATGAGTAACACATGGAAATCACACTTACTGGTAGCTAAGTACTATCCTTCATTATACTCTGTTTTATTCCTTCATTTCCTTTTCCTGTTTTCACATCTGGAACTGAGAATAGGTTTCCCCCACATTAGTGAATTGGATCTGGTACTAGAGAGTAGAAACAAAAAAAATATGTGTGGGCTTGACTGAAGAGGAAATATGGGACTATGTGGTAACTCCCACTCCTTGCTCTTTATTCTCATTTGCTCGAATTCTGTGCATAAATACAGGGTGATGACAAGAAAAGAGAAAAAATTATGACTTCAATCAATATTTTGGATTTCTGAAAGAGGAATTTAGATCCTCACAGGGCTTTACAAATCCTGCGGTTGTATATACAATTTAGCCATCTTACATATGGTTGTAGACTTGAATTTAATCTGTAAAAGTAGCAAACAGTCTGAGATAAAAACCAAAATAATCCACAACCGGTTCTTTTGCACTGTGATTCAAAACATGGCTACCTGGCTTAAACAAAGCACAGAACTGATAATTTATAGGCTGTTTATACTCTTTGATGTGCAGCTAGAGAATGCTTACCTGATAAAAGCACTTACTATGGTATGTTCCTGAATGTAACTGAACACACTTTTCAGCCTCTTAGATTTTCCTTCCTGCAAAAAATCACTTAGTATCTGGCCCAGTGTCCATAGTTAACTTATCTCAGCCCAAACTTTAATTATTTCTATGCTTATATGTGGAATCTGAAAAAATGTAAAATGACTTACTGATATGCTGTTAAATGGAACAAAATCTAAAATGACTTACTGATATGCTGTTAAATGGAACAAAATCTAAAATGAAGCACAAGAAAGATTTCAAGAGAAAATGTATGTGGGAGGAGAAAGATCAAGAAAATACAGCAAATTCTGAACTTTCGAACTTCCTTAATGAAGTCTGCAATTTTTCTCTGTGACCTTGAAACATTTAAACCAAAAAAAATCCTACCAACATGGAATAGTCTTTATTTTGAAGGCATACGGACATCAGTTGTAAAGATGATATCATGTGTCTGACTAGGTGATAATTATGATATTGCAACTGCAATCTGACATGTTTAAGATTACAGCATGGTATTACTTATTTCTTGAAAAATCTAAGATCCCTTGAGAAACCATATGAAACTTTCTTTGTTAAAGAAAGAAAATCTTTTCTTCTTATAAACAAGATAACAGTAATCTTTCTTATTCTCTGGATAGGAGAAGAAATAAACATGCTTCTGTCTTTTCAAGTGACACTTGATTATCATTTTATGGCACACACTAATATTTGATTCTGCCAGTTGAAAGATAGCTTGCTAGCACACCCTCCTGACTAAATGAAAAAAGAGTTTTTTCTCAAGCAAAAGGAGTTTATCACATGAACAATACAGAAGAGAAACAAGACAAAATAGCAAAATTGGAAATTCAATAAAAAATAATACTTGTGCTGTTACAATCAAGACATATAGCAGATGTGTCACTGTGACCAGATAAAAAATAATATTGTCTTGCTGCAGACATAAACCACCTTTTCCATTAGAAATGTCTTGGTAGTATAGTACATTTGGCACAAGTGAGAACACCCATAGTTTGCTACCAAGTTTATAATTCTTTCTCATGGTGGATAAGGTTCAGAAAAAATGCAGAATTTTATAACAAGCAGATACACAAGCACATGTTTTATATGAACAAACTATTTCAGAAACCTAAAAGAAGGCAGGCCTGCTTCTGCTCCTCAGTTCTTCTTTAGTATTCAATTTCTTTTGGGATATAGCTTTGAGGAGCATTTTTAAGATTAGTCATAAAATAAAAAGTGGCTTAAAGTCTTGTTACTCTCACATAGGAAGTGGGTATGCTCAGCTTCTTTTGTAGCTGATGTACTACCAGACACAGATCTGTCCAAATTTGAAGAGATATACAGTGAGAAGAGCTCCTCTTGCGAAGGCGAGTTTCTCGTTGCTGGAGGAAGCAATGTGGGCCATGCTCATTACAGTCATTTCAGCTTAACTCAGCCAAGTGTCAGTGTAGAAGGAGAGGTATGGGAAAGCATGAGCTGTCAGCTGGCAGAGTGATACTCCCTTACACCACGTTTCATTCAAGGCTAGAGCCATACTGAGCTGCCCCCATCAGTCCAGGGACAGATAAACTGGAAATAAGAAAACACAAGCAGACCTTTGCACTTTCCAGACTGTGCTTTACAGAGTTTGTCAAGGACCTTTCATGAGTTGTAGATAAGTGCCTATTGCAGGGAAATTATGATTCCAATAGCCTGCCAATTCTCCTGTAAAATCAAAATGGAATTCCTTATGCCCAATCCTAATTTCCTAGCTGACTGAAATACACATTGAAAAACTATGCTTTATTTTACTGATTACTGAACTCATATCTACATGTATGCTAAATAAATTTTAAGACCTTTTGTGGTGAAAGTGTGTAAACTTTTGAATATTAGAGCATCTGAGTCAGTAGCATAACTAGGTCTTTGCTTAGTTCCAATTATACTGATAACTATGAGTCGAATTCCAAGGAGAAAAGTTTTCAGTTCTGCTCCATGGCTTCATTGGTAAGTGGATTTAATCAACTTCTCAACCTGCAATATATCTTTGTGAGTGGTAGTTGTAACTGGATTTATTCAGTAAGTCACCACATAGATGAGCAGCAAACTGCTTCCCTTCCAGCCTGTAAATTTACTGCGATGAAGTAACTTGTTGCAACTCAGATGCTCCAACATGATCCTAGCATTAGGACCACTCATGAAGTTACAAACCATTCTCTTGTACATTTTTGCTTACAACGAAAGTAAGAATTTTCAGATATTCAGTGTAGGGCAACAACTATAAATAACGGATTCTTAATTGATCTGTCAATGCCCCACCAAACAAGGTAGTTAGAGCCTAATAAAACTTACACTTTTTTATGAAAAATAGACATGATGGCACTAATAATCATAACATATTTCATGACAGCACTAATAATTTCAGAGAGTTAAATTGTGCTTTTTGATTTTGATTCTTCCTATGCAGTTTGCTATAACACCTGATTTCACCTGCCCATTTTACAACTACCAGCTTAAAAATTCATACTTTATGAATACAAAGTAAGGCAATAGTTCAGAAGTTTGTGACTAGGCTAAAGAATTTTCAATCTTAAAAGCCAGAGCCTTTATTACATTGAAATTAATTCATCTCTTTTTTTTTTCTTCCCTCCCCCCCCTTGAATATGTGCTTGCAGCTTCTTGTAAGCTGTAATTACAGCTTCTTATTGTAATTGTTCACACCCCATGAGGGAAGGAAAAAAATAGTATCCTTCAAGAACAGGAGATTGGAAAACAAGGCAATTCAGATGGTCTTGTATTTAAAGCATTGGCTAAGAGTCAGATAATGAGGGTTTAGGACCTGACACAAACTTCCTGTATTATTTTTTTGAAAGCTGTTTCAAGCCAAACTATGATACTTCATTTAATCATAGTGAACAAGAGCATAATCCCTTTGATTCAGTTGGAACTACTCATGGAGCAAAGCATCATGCCTTTTTGTGGAAGTGTTTTTAG
The DNA here is from genome assembly GCA_013396775.1 of Cephalopterus ornatus. Taxonomy (NCBI): domain Eukaryota; kingdom Metazoa; phylum Chordata; class Aves; order Passeriformes; family Cotingidae; genus Cephalopterus; species Cephalopterus ornatus. The sequence continues at coordinate 47,201 of VZRE01006306.1, read as the reverse complement.
TCTCCTCCTCCCTTGTCCTTGGATCAATGGAATGGTAATACAAATAGCAACCTGCCTCAACAAAATGCTCTTCTATTTATTGCCTCACTTATGCTTTTCAGATTTTTCAGTAATGATATTAATGGTCTGGGTCCAGAAAAGTATATATAAGCATGTTTCTGGCCTTAAGCACAAACACCACCATTAAACTTTATGGCTTACTTAAGTATAAGACCATTAAATCATGGAGAAGTCTAGGTGAAATCTGATTGCTATACTTAGCACCTCTGAACTGTGGAGCTCTGGAAATACCTACAGCAGTGCTGAAAGAGCAATTGTCTTGGCCTCACTTCTACCTCCAATACAAGGAGATCATTTAGAGTTCCTAATTGATGAATATTCCCCCCCCGATATTATACATGAAAAAGAAATTCTTACTTGATCAAGCCTATAAGTATGACAACAGAAAATTTGTAATCTAGTTTAAAGAGTTCTATCATGTGCTATCTAATGATGTAATTTTGTTTTACAACTATGTTTATACACATTGGTAACAAACTGCATATAACAGGAATTATGTATTCCAGTGCAGAATACCACACATATTTCATTGATCATTGTTTTCTCACTGTTCAGAGATACTTCATATTATTCAAGAATTGCAATAAACATTTCCTATAAACAAGTTTCTAAAATATTCCTTAGTCGGAGCCAAGCATTAAATTTCTATTCCTTTCCTTCTGGGAGTTTCAAAATCCACATTTGAACCTCGATATTTAAACTGATTATTATACTTTTCCCATTTCTTTAGCCAGCTTCTGAGTTAGAAGCTCTTGTTTTCAAATGGTATTCTAATTAAATGAAACAAAAATGTGATTTGTAACATCAAAAAATTTTGCAAGCAATATCTTCAATTTTTATATCTGTAAAATTTCATTTTGCACGAAAGAGAATGAGTATTCTGGATAAGAAATGTGCTGGCTTTTCTGCCATTTTATTATCAGCAGCATATATAGATTTGTAGGGTTGTGGTCTACACTAAAGAATTCTGGCAGTCAAAATACACTTCAGTACATAATTTATACAGTATAATTTGAAATAGCCAGAGGTGACTTCACACAAGAGTTCAAAAACAATTTGCTTGGTAAATTAGCTATTTAATATTGCAGCAATATTTCATTAATTATTCTTCCAATTTATTTTTTACTTACATGGAAATTCACAATTAGAGGCTGCTGTTCATTATACATAAAAAATTATACATTTAAAATAGCTTCCAGTTAATTACGTAGATATATGAAGTATCTACTAGTGCTCAGTATCACCGCATATCCACATTGTTGGTAATTCAATGCTCATAGCTGCAGTTTTTCTGTCATCAGATTTGTATTAACTTGATCACATATGAAATTATTCTGCTATGCAAGAGAACCATTCTTTTCTAAATGGTCAATTGCATTTGAAGGTCCTTATTTGATGCATGGATTCAAACTGTGTTCTAAATTTCATTTTTAAATCAGAGATGACTTGTTGCTTACAATTCTGACACTTGATTTCTCATCTCCCCCCAACAAAAACTTCTGCTGTAACCTGCATATTGTAGATCAGTGACCCTCTGTAAGAGAGATATGAAAAATACTTTATCTAATGGAGCTGAACAGCAACAACATAATTGCAAATTGATGCCCTAACTCTGCACTGTGGGGCTGTCACACAATTTTGTCACAATACCCAGGCAGAAGTGCACACATGCATTGAAGTTGCACCATAAGACAAACATAATGCAATATCAGAAAGGGACTATTCAGTTTTTCTCAGCCCTCTGTGATCTTATTCACTGGAAGTACTTCCCTTTCTCTCCCACTGAAGCTCAACAACTGCCTAGAGAGTTGTTTCTGACTCCTTCCTATTCTACTAGCTTGCAATCCTAGCCATTCCCATGAAAAGTAATCAGAGGTTTACTATAATATTTGCAGAACTACGAATCTTTCTGTGCTCTGAATATACCTGGGAAATGTGTATCTGAAACAATACAGATACTAAAATCCTATAATAACACAGCAACACTGCGTAATAACTTAGATCTCTTTCTCATTGTGAATAAGTTTGGATGGCTCTTCAATTTTCCTTCCCTAGATTTTAACACAATGGGGAAAAAAACCCATATCTTTTTATTTCGTGATACAAGGGTTAAAAACTGGTCTACAGTGTTTAAGACTAAGATGTTTGCATTCTAATCAAATTTTTATTTGAGTTCTATACTCTATCAAGTGACTTATCTTCATTAGGGAATATGAATTTTGAAAATAAGCCTGGTCCTACCCACCAGAAGTACATTTCAAGGATATTTCCCTATCAAAAGTGGGGAGTTATAAATTACAAAATGGTATATACCTTTTGTCCTAAATTGAGGAACAATGACTATGCCTTTTACTAGATGTAATCTGTCTGTATAACTAGTGTAGATATAGCATGTAAATCAGAACTCAGCTGCTTAAAAGCAATAGATGATAAGCACAATGTAGCAAATATATATTTATAGAAATATAAGTGTATTTTTTTGTTGAAACATGCAAAAAATAGCAAATACATAATTCCAAAGTTCCACATATCAGGTAGTGGATTCATCTTCATTCTGCATCAAGGGACCACTGTCTAATTAACAGAAAAAAACGAGTGCACTTGCCAGCCTGCATGGATTTACACGAAGTAAGTATACTGTGAACAGTGTTCCCAGTAGGGGAAATAATCCAGCTATCATGATTGCATCCCAAAATATTTTGCGAGTTTGCTGAACAAGAGGTACTGCACTGATTTCACACTGCCCATGTTTGGGTTAGAAAAGGCTGCTTTATGTTAAAATGGGAGAATTAATATTTTGTCATGAGAATTAAATATAGTAAGTGGTTTAAAATTCCCTAAGTTCCTCGTGGTAGTCTCTTTTTTTGATTTTATTTCTTGGATTTCAACGTGCCTCCATCCTTTCATGTGAAATTTCTCTCTCTCATATTTAATTTAACTCAATTTCATTTCATTTTTTTACATTTATGGGAGTTAAAGTAAGTGAAAAGAACTTGTCTCATCAGTACCTCACTTCAAGCAGCTCCAAGATCTTCCCACACAGAACTGACTATTAATAAAAGAAAGAGGGATGAGACTTTGAAAAGCATTGAGACATATATTTTGGCAGTTCCAGATCCCTATTTTGTTGGGCAGAACTTCCCTTTACTTTGTAATAAGATAGCCTGTTCAAGTACTAACATGTATAGAAATGTAAGGGGGAAAAATGTGACAACAGTTTCACAGACTTCACTGGTTTTACTTTGGCAAGGCCATAGTGACCAGTGCCATTTTTCAGATAGTGTTTTCTTTTATAAAAGCATATAAAATTTGACAAACTGTGTATTATGTATTTTCAAAAGCCTCATTAAAACTTATAATGCTACCAGTACTGTCTACTATAGAGGAATCTCCACAGCTGCCACACTGGACAAACCTACTGGGGACCCCAGCACAAATCTTAATTTAGTTTTAACTATGAATAATGAAAGATTAAGGCCCTGGCACAGTAATGAACTGCATTGATGGCACAATATATCTTTGATATTATCTGTGAAAAATATTACTCCCATAACATTGCTGATGTGTTTCTTAATGAATGTGGATTTAAATTTAGTATATCTGTTTCAATATACAATTTCATAGCATGTCTTCCTCGTCTTAGTTCAAGAAAAAATTAGTTTCCAATTTCCTAATATTCTCCATTTTTTCTTCTGTCCCTATAAATCCATTTTTTTAAAAAAAAAATCGGTTCAAAGAATAAAATCCAGAGAAAGGATGATGATCTTAACTTGCCCCAGATATGACAGGACTACATCAAACATAATTTGTAGATGAAAGTGTAGCTCAAAAAAAAGCAACAGCTATTCTGCCTACCTAACAACTGAAGTGCACATAGACATGGAGAATAAGAAAAGTAATTCCATAAAACCCCTGATGGGATTAAATGACTTGCCATTGGTTAGCTAGTGTGGCAGTGGAAGAGCTGGGAGATGAACCCAGGTTCTTAGCCCCTGTTCAGTGACAGCTGGGAAAGACCTCCTGATCTATAGCATATAATCAAATCAACACTAATTAAGACTTTTTATTACTCCCTTTACTCTATTTGTAATCCAGAGTCTTCCCTGTCTCTCATGCTATCAGGGATCACATATGTGAGCTTTTGCTTCCTGTTAAACCTTCCATTCATTATGAACCTGTTTCACAATAAACCATTTCTGTTATTTGGTTGGTTTCAGTGCCTATTTCTTTCTGATTGCAAGCCAGGCCTTCTCTATTTGGCTTGATATGTTTTCCAGCCATCTTTATTCAGTTCTTTATGCTACAAGTTTGTATTTCTTCCGCCTTTGAACGTTTGGGGTTTTGGGGGAGTTTTTTGGTTTGGGTTGGGTTTTTTGTTAGTCATTTTCTAGCCTTTAGATGTTTAAACAAATATTTATGAGGACCTGGATGGATCCAGAAGCCAGATAAGGCTTTGCATTTCAGCAGTAAGAAAGCCTATATGGCTCCTTTAAATACCTAGAATCTAGTACAGAGATTTAGGTTTAGTCTAGTTTCAAGCCAGCAAAATCTCACTTAGTACATTTTTGGCTTTAGCATGGCATCTACCTGTTTTGCTTACTTATGGCTACATGCAAATGGGTCCTCCAGTCTCTCTGAAAAATCTTTTCCTGGAAAAGAATGGAATTTAGGTGAATTACAGATGAATCTCATTTCTGTAATTAACACTGTGACTGTAGTTTTTGCTTTGGTCTTTCAAATTGCTTGTGTTCTTATAACTTGCAGTTTTCTCAGATCTGAAGTGCATGCTGGCAAGGAGGTCTTAGCCAGGAAGTTTATTTAGGTTTCATGTGAATATTACTTAGAGTAAACACATTATTTCACTGGTTTCATTACAACTGGGAGACATCCCTAACCACAGAAAGCAGCTGCTTTGGTGACACTCTTGGATGAGCATCTCTTTCTAAATCTCATGTAAATATAACCACAGACAAAGAAGGGAAAGATTATGGTCCATTAACTATAGACTGACTGAAAAAATGTGAGATAATAACTGATCAAAACCATTTGCATCTGAGTTTGAGAAAACAAAACATAGGTCTGTTGTGAAGACACCAGGCTGATGTGTTTATACTCTGTTACATGATTCACTACAGCTAAAAGGGAAAAAAGAACGACAAAAACAAAACCAAATCAAAACAAAACATCAAACCAATTTAAAAAAAAAATCACAAAACATAAACAAAAAACAGTTTCATCTATCTTAACCTATCTGCAGTAATTCGGAAGTGATGTTTCTTCAATAAGCCAGCAGTGGTGTTTCTCACCTTCTACTCCCTTCCAATATGTTTCTCCTGGTGCTCTCCTGGAACATTACAGACTGATTTGGAAGATTTGCATGAATTTTTGCTATTATTTTTCATAGCAGGGCTCGAAATGTTAAATTTGTCTTCAAGCATGTTATTTCTGCTGTTAACTGGAATAAAAAGTAGCATTTAAATGAAGATGTTAAATTCTGTCAGGGAGAAAATAATGGAACTATTAGTAGAAAATTTTTACTCTATTAAGACATGATATTTTTCTAAACTAGACTACATAAACTAGAGGTGAAACAAACTACAACCAAAACTCAAGGAAACAGTTTCTTCTTACTGCTATTCAAGATGTGACCATCATCCAGAAAGCAATTACTTTCCTATGTGAAGTTTGCATATGTGTGAAATAAAGAGGAGAATCTGCAGCATCACAGCCATTCCCTATCCTCTAAGGAAAAAGTATCCTCTTGATAATGCTAAACTTTAAATTTCACTTTTAAAAGTCAGAATGGACCTTTACATTCTACTAGTGGGAGATTTAAATTGTTCCTGAAGTTCATGACGTGTTTAATTGGAATTTCTTATCTGACATTCTTAAGATGGACATGAAAATTATTTTCTAAGGATCTCAGGAACTGGGAAAAAATGGGAAAAATCAATAGCAATAGTAAGGTTGAATCACGAGTAAAAGTAACATTTCACAAGAGGATATCTCTTATTCATTAAAACATAAAAAGGGAAAATATGTATTGCCAAACAATCTTTTATCTTCTAAATTAAACCTTTTGGTTCATTGTTACTTTTTTATCTTTCTGTGCTCAGCCTACACATGAGTCTTCTGCATTGTAAACAGAGTTATATTAGAAAATTTATAACTTTACCACAGCCTTTTAGGAAAACTGAGGTTTACAAAATGTCATTTTAGAACTGGACTGGTCATGTAAGAACTGTATTCCATCAGGAATTGTAGTGATAGGACAACAGTATGAGAAAAAGAGAGTAGGTTTAGATTAGATGTTAGGAAGAAATTCTTTACTGTGAGGGAGGTGAGGTACTGGAACAGATTGTCAGAGGAGTTATGGATGCCCCAACTCTGGCAGCATTCAAGGCAAGGTAGGATGGGGCTTTGCACAACCTGGTCTAGTGGAAGGTGTTCCTGACCATAGCAGCAGATTAGAGCTAGATGATCTTTAAGGTCCCTTCCAACCCACACTATTCTATGTTTCTACAATTCTATGTTATAGAAAAATTCATCTCTTGAGTGAATGGACAAAATGTTACTGATTAAGTAAAGGAGGAATATCTGCTCAGAAAATTAACTGTATCTTCCATAAATAGTGCTCACTGAAGAAATGTTTGTAAAGCTTGTACTTAAGTGTTCCTATGAACATGATCCCATGGATGAACTGCTGGGAAGGCAGTGGTGCTCTTAAAATATCAGATTGGTCAACAGAAAATTGTAGCTCTGAGTAAAGGTTAAAAGCCACATGGAAACAACCAGAAGCTAGGAAATGCATGGTGACAAATATGTGATGTGTACATATGAATTACAGAATTTTAGATGTGCATTCTATCTAGAAAATATCTTTCTGTGTATTCTCAAGATACTTGTAACCTTTATCTTTCATACAGCTAATTTATCACAGGTAAGAATAAGGAAGTGTATACAGTCATACATATTCATATGTGTAAGCAGTCTGTCATTCTGTTTAGACATTTTCTTTCTTCTTGCGTACAGTGTCCTTTTAGCTTTGAGACTTCATCTTCCTTTTCTTTTAAAATGATGGAATCCTTTGGGTTGGAAAAGACCTCAAAGATCATCAAATCCAACCATTAGCCCAGCACTGCCCTGGTCACCTCTAAACCACGTTCCCAGCTGCATGTTTTTTGAACTCTTCCAGGGATGGTGGTTTCACCACTTCCCTGGGCAGTCTATTCCAATACTTGACCACCCTTTCAGTGAAGAAGTTCTTCCTAAGTACCAATCTCAATGTCCTCTGACAGAACTTAAGGCCATTTCCTCTTATCCTGTCATTTGTTACCTGGGAGAAAAGACTGACCACCACCTCACTGCAACCTCCTTTCAGGTAGTTGTAGAAAGTGATAAGGTCACCTCTAAGCCTCCTTTTCTCCAGGTTAAACAACCCCAGTTCCTTCAGATGTTTCTCATATGACTCATAAAAGACAAGTAACTGCTTGGTAAAATTTAAAAAAGTTAAAAAATTTGGAAAAGAGATCTATATTATTCTAAGTACCATAGAAGTTTATTGAAAATAGAAAGCAGAGTCTGCATTGGGATAACAGCACATGATGGAAACAAAATTAATGAAACAAACACATGTGGGTACCTGAATGTTAATTCCACTTCTCTTTGTTTCTGGGTTTCATCTGTCTGAGGGAGTTTTGCCTGAAGTCGCAACTGTTGCAGTTTGAACCAGGACTTTTGGTCAAAAAACAATGTATATTTTATGTCTATATAACAGTGAACTGTGCCCTTATGCAGTATTCCTAATGAATGTTGGAAAACAAAAATTTACCTGCAAAACAATCTAGATTTTGTGATACTAAAAAGTTGTGGAGAGGCAGAAATTCAAACCTAGTATAAAATATTGAAACACCCAAAGTAAATGTTCATTTAGAAAGATTGTATAGCTCTATTAAATTTTTTAACACACAGCATTGTTCCAGACTAAAATGAATTAACTAATTTTGGTCGGAATAATTAAAATTCAAATATTTTTACATAGCAGTTTCTTCAACTATTAAAGAATCAGTAGAAAGTAGAAAGCATACAGTGAGAAATATTTTCCACTTTCATTTTGGGGGTAGGTTGCCCCTGGATGTGGTCTGTGAGAGGGCCTGGGCTGTGTGCTGTACTCTGGACATGTGAGAGTGGTGCATGGTGGTACCAAGTGATTCAGGAGAGACGTCCCAAAAGCCAATTGTGGATTACTGCAGAAAGTCCTCACAACACTGACTGACTGGATAACAAAATGTCAAAAAAACTACAATATAGATAAACAAAAAGTAATGCACATAGGATAAACAATCCCAGCTTTAAATATGTAGTGTTGTGATATGACCTGCTAGGAAATTAGAAATTTGGGTTATAATAGGGGATTCTACAAAAACATTAGGCAGCAACTCAGAAGCAGCTGATAATGGAAATAGGATGTCAGGTATTATTAGGAGAGGGATAGAAAATAAACTGCAGTCTGCCATTGTGCATTCACATCTTGTGCTGTTCAAGAAAACTGGGAAAAAAATTGGAGAAAAGCAAGGCTGATTCAAAGTAGAGAAAGAACTCCATGCAAAGAACAACTAAAATATAGGACTCTTCAGTATTGGAGACAATCAAGGGGAGAGATGTGAATAGCATTGGTGTGGTGAACAGGTAAAGTTTGTTTGCTGTTTCTTACAGCAAAATCAGCAATCAATGAGCAACAAAAAACCAAAAATAGGTGGGTTTTTTTATATCTCATGTACATAAGCTCTGGAATTCCTCATTGCAACACATCTGTAGATACCAAATGTCAGATTTTTCTTTCATTAACTAGCCTGTGAAATACTACTTAATGTAAACACATTGCCTCTCCCTTGGTGAGCTTCTGAAACATGATTGGAGACTCAGGGAGAGCATTTTGAAAAGCTTTGACTTCTCAGTGCCTCAAATCACTCCTTACTTTCCATAAAGATTCACATTCAGTATTTATCACTGTTGTTAACAATGTATTGAACTAAATGGCCAGTTTTGGTCTTCTCTGTTAATGCTTTATATTAATTTGAAATTATGCCTTCCATTTTCATTGAACTCAGAAATTTCAAAGATATCCTGTTAAGTTTGTTTTTGTGCAAAATATTTGTCAAATGGAATTCACCAGAAACATGTAAATTTGTATTTATATGAGCTGCAATATCATTAGCTGTCTAGTTACATCTGCTGTAGGAGTTTCAGAGTTTTTTGTGTAAACTTACGGAATACGAAAAAAAAATTTGTGGCCCAATGTAACGAGGTACTTATGAAGTCTCTGTTTGACAAGACAAGGCTTTTTTAAAGCCAGGTAAGTTAGAAAATATCATTAGGGGTGCCGTTTTACTTGAAGTGGTCCACCTCCCTGATTACACATCATTAGAGTTTCTGTAAAGTGAGGAATGCAGAATGAGACAAAGCTTCAGAAAGAGAAACAGTATCAGGTAAAAGCACTGAATTTTCTTATTTTGAAAGACAAAGTGTCTTAAAATACTAATAATAATCTTGATTTTTGAACTTGCTCCTAGGGATTATATTGACACTATAAAGATGTAGTAGAGTTTGTAAATTTATTCTCTCTGCACAGAGAATACATATACTGCCATAACCTTTACATTTGGAAGACTGAGGATATACTAGGGAATGAAAGAACAATGCAGGGTTATGACACAGACTTTGATGGTTGAATTTGATCCATCTTAAGCAATCTTTCCATTTGGAGTCTCTCTCTATTTTAAGCAAATGCATGATATGGAAAAGAAGTATAGAGTTCTGAGACTAGATATGACAAAATAGTTTAAGTCATTCCAATTTCTTACTTCAGATGATTAATTGGACACACTGTATTCTTCACTTCTGTGTAACAGATGGAATTCTGGTACTCAGTTTGGAAAATATCAGTGCCTATCTGGGACCATTCTGTCCCAGGAAACCTTTCACCCTTTGCAAAGGCCATGAGGATAGAGTTCAACAGCTGAGCTGCTACTTTTCCATTTCCTTTCATGTATTCTTAGTATATTTTTAACCTTTGTGCTGCTTCTCTAGTGCTTGTTTAGCTTCCAAATTCTAAGAGGATGCCGCATATGAAATATCATTGGACCCTTGATATACCCTTCCAGGCTGACTACAAATGCAGATAAAGGGGGATTTTTACACTTCTGTGTATCTAGCTACAAAATACAAACTTGCCCTTAAACAAATCAGCCAGCTGGAGTTCTACCCAGTACCTGACTGAGCATACAGTCATGTATGCTGGTCGTGGTTGAGCTTAGCCCCCACTGCTATTGCACACATGTGCAATAACATTGTAAGACATATAGTACCTCAGTCTGACCTATGAGCCATGCTTGAAGAAGCTCCTTTTCTATATCATGAGAAGATGGCTGAGGGCGAAATTAGACAAAACTGGTAAGTTATATTCACATTCTAACGGAAGTTATAACAGGACAGCAATTATAAGGTGAAATGCAGTTGATACTTCCTGGATGGAATGTGATTGGCATGCATGAAATCTATTCTATGATAATTCCCCACACAACACAGTCTGCAACCCTAAGCACACGCTGAGGGATGAAATGGAGTGTGGAACAGAGTGAAAACACTGCGTCCAGGCTCTGTTGTAATCCTTACAGGGATGGGAACAAGAGGTTACCATGTAGCTGATGCATCACATAGCAGTTGTCAACCACGGAGAAGATGCCTTGCTGCTGAACCAGCAATTGTGGTGGAATCACTCTTCTCGCATGAACTTGGTTCATTATAATCTAATACCTACAGCCCAAAGTTACCTACCTTCAAGGTATGACTTCTCACCAAGCATGCACTATTTATTTTATTGACTATACCTTTAAGAGCAAAGCAAGAGAATTTTACACCAATCAGTAACAAGAGACACCCAAGTTCCACTTAAATGCAAAAAAAAATAGTATAAAAGTAAGTTAATGATAGGGAGCATTTAAGAAAAACTCCATCATAACTTCTGGGATTGGCAACAGATTGAACCTCTCTTCTCTCCTACAGGGTAAGAACCTTATTCTGCGCTCTAAATGATTATCTCAAGCTAGCTTTCTGGTGATAAAAGCGTGTCCGTATATTGCTTCAAATCCATTTTTGCAGTCAGTCAGTATCAATGTCAATCTTCAAATCTTAATCTATCACAATTTTCTATTATCAGTGTGTTTACTAATTAAGTGTGTTATTCAGTAAACTGACATGAGTCTTTCATGGGCAATAGCAATCAAAGGCAGCAGATAATATACTCAACAAAATGGGGAGATCTGGGAGGGGATACATCTTTCTAATTTGTAGTAAAAGACATGACTCCAATATGCTGTTGTAGCATTTCCCTGAACAAGTTACTTCACAGAATCACAAAACATGCTGAGTTGGAAGGGACTCACAAGGATCATCGAGTCCAACTCTTGGCCCTGCACAGGACCAACTCCAAGAATCACGCCATGTACATGACAGCATTGCCAAAATGCTTCTTTGAACTCTGTCAGGCTTGGTGCTGTGACAATTTTCTGGGGAGCCTGTTCCAGTGCACAACTACCCTCTGGGTGAAGAACCTTTTTCTAATATCCCATCTAAATCTCTCCTGACACAACTTCAGGCTATTCCCTTGGGCCCAGTCAGTGGCTGCAACAGAGAAGAGATCAGCATTTGGCTGTTCTCTTTCCCTCACAAGGAAGTTGTAGGGTGCAATGAGGTCTTCCCTCAGTCTCCTCTTCTCCAGATTGAATAGACCAAGTGACCTCAACTGCTGCTCATCTCCTTTGGATGACTGTCCTCTGATACAGCAGATTGTTCAGTGAAGTGCCCATAACAGGATGATGGCAGACTGGTCGAGCACAAGGGTCTTGGTTTTCCTGGCACATTGGCAGACCAATCAAACACAAAGGCTTAAATAAAACCCCCATTTCACATGACAATTATGGAGTCCTTTATAACTTTTTTCCAAGGAAGACAGAATTGTAAAATCTCCATAAATGCAGAAATAGATCTGCTTCCTTGGAGGAAAGATAATCAGCAAAACACAAGTAAAGACTAGACCTCAGCCAAATCATAACTTTCAGTGTTTCAGAAATATAAAATCCGGTGTCTGCTAGCCTAACCTGTACACACACTGCTTGGGTGAACACCTACAATTGCATTTCTAACACAGATAGAGAAAGTCTGTGTCTTTTGATGTTCTTCAGCTATGGAGCTGACACTAGACACCTGTTCTCTGATGGCCATGTGATCTTCATTAATGCTGTATTAAAAGTCTCTGTCACTAGCTTTTTGACTTGCATATTTGAGTTAAGCTATTCTTACGACAAAGAACTGAACTTTCAAAGGAAGTGAGAATAAAGGAGTTATACTGGATTGTGAGAGTGAAGACTTTATAAAATGACAAACTGAACATCATCTCACCCATTACTCACAGCTTCAAAGAAAGAACCATGTTGTACTATTCATAGAGCATAGGCAGTGAAGTATAAAACTACAGTACCAACTACAAACCAAAAGTACCCTTTCATGATCCAAGACATCCAGTTCAATTGCTTTTCAGATGCGTGAATGACTTACAAAATCATATCCATATTATGACAGACTTTGATGTTGTAATATAGATATAGATCCTCCTATAATATTACCAATTTTTAAAAGGAAGCTATGGTCTCTTATAAGGAAGGATATTATTAACTTTCGTGCTTCATGAGTGTATGCATTTTGCATAGCCTCACATCTTCACTGTTCTCAGAGTTGTGATACATCCAGCAAATTCATCATCACAAAGCTGTTAGCTGTTATTTCACACACTTTTTACTACATTCTTTCTACATTTTTACTATATCATATAATCTTTTAAGAAATATAAACTCAGAAATTACATACTTATGAAAGAAACGAAATAGTTTTTTATAGGAATTATGTTTCCTCATTAAATAGAAATATTTAGTGATATTTCACTTTTCTAATATCTGCGTGCTTTCCCAAGAAGTTAATCTTCATGACATTAATACCAATATAGAGTCATTCTGCAATACATGCATTCTATGACATAGCTATATTATACTATTAACATTTTATACTAACTCTCTGATGCTTGAAAATACTGATTTTTATTGGTTGCTGTAATCTCTATCCCAGAATTCTTGCAAGCTCTTGTGAGAATTACAGAAACTGTTACTTTCTTTGCCATGTGCTTCATTACTTTCAGGAGTTATCTGCAGAAAGTCTTTGAGAATGTCATGCATCAAAAGTCAGACAGTGAACTCTGACTGAGTTCTTTGTGAGTTTTCAACCCAGGAAAGCAAAAACATAATGGAAAAGTATAAAACACACACAAGACTCGGCAGCCTGTTCACCCTGTCTGCACTGGGACTTTTTCAGAATCCAGAAATTACTGTGTAAAGCAAAGAACATGTTGCCGCATCTACATCTACAAGGCTGTTAGGTCTGCTTTGGTTAAAAAGTTGGTTGGGAAGGATACATGGTTATGATCCCATTTGAAAGCATTGAAAGCATTATGACATTGTCAAAAAAGGATATGATCATCACAGGAAAGCACAACTCTTGTATGGCAGCTTTGGTTATCACCCTTTGTTGTGAACCATTTGGAACAGCTTCTGCCTCAGACAATGCAATTTGCCTTGATCGAAACCAGCCTTACATACCTGCAATGTGTACACACCTACAATACAAGGATAATAGCCAAAAGTAATTTCTATTGGAGCCCAATGTATGATACTGTGTTAGCACCGAAAAACCTCATACAGGAACATATGCATGCGTGTGTATATACATATTTTTTTTTTTGTATACATAAAATGTTTTATCCTTGCCATTGAGCAACACATCACAATGCTCCATTCTCCCCTGTACCTCCAGAAACCAATTTATGTCATGACCATTGAAATCTACCATGTTTGATCCTTGTTTTCAACATCACAGAGAGAGGACAATGACGTGCAGTAAAAAATTGTGTACTGGGTGCTTCAGGGTCATATGGAGAATGGCAAACAATCGCTTGCAGGAAAAGAGCTGTACTATTAGCAGGGATTATAAGATTTGTTAGAGTAATGCCTTAGAGGCCACTGTCTGAATGACTTTATAACATGTGCTATTGAATAAACAATATGATAAACTATTAGACATGTATCCTTATGCCAGGATTTTCAGGTATCTCATAATGATTTTCTCTCACACAGCTTTGGATGCAATGTAAAATTAACCCTGTTAATGTCTAGATGGACAAACTATATGACATCCTTTACAAATGAACATATCAGCTAGACACATGAAAGATATAAATTTGCCAAGCAATTCCAAAAAGCCTTTGTTGCTTCCATTTGCCTAAAAGAACTGAAAAAAACATCTCTCTCTGCACTATCACACTTAGTTTTTACAATTCAACAAGATGGCATAATCAGTCCATTACTTTACATATCTAGAAAATTTTATAAAAACATCCTATTTATGAGAATATAATAGCTTTCCTTTCTACCATAAGATTTATTTTATAGTTCTTTCACCTTGACATATTAGGCTATTCTTCCATCTTGTGCAGATTATAACAGTGCTAACGACAGTCTGATTTCTGTGCTAATATAAAAATATGTGCCTGTACAGTGACTTTGGTCTGTTTTCTCTGTCTTGAGGCACAGACATATATGGACATATTCACAAATAGAAGACTATTAATATACTATCTTTTTAATTCCTGTCCTTCCATGATAAGGAATCACCATGTTCTCAATAAGATATTGCAAATATCCAGAAGCTATTGAAAAGTGAATCCTACAGTGGTAACTTATTAAGTGTTTACCTGCAGACCACCGGGTCTCTACCTGGCACACTTTCATGATGGGAAAATACAAATGAAAAAGTGGCTGTTGCTTTAGGGAAAATTTGTGTAGAATGTGGCCACAGATTTAATTGAATAGCATATATTTTGCACTTAGCCTGGCATGGCTAAAGCCAGATTGGTGCAATTGAAAAAAAACCAAAACACCACAAACCCCCCCAAAAAAACCCAAAGCCAAAACCAAACCAAATAAACAAAAAACCCCAAACAAACAAACAAACAAAATCCCCAAAACCAAAACAATGCATATATTCTGCACAAAATGCATCAGTTGAGGCACTAATTTGTGTGACTAAGAAGATCCGGCTCAGCTGTCTGAGTTTCCAATATGGATATTCTGACATTGCACGGTGTCTTTTGGACTAAACCAAGGGCTCTTCAGCCTCTACAGATTAAGGAGCAGGAAAAATATACATGCATGTCTATTGAGCTTCTTAGGAAACTAAAAAAATTTCTACCCTCTTATTACGATATGTTCCCACTGAAGAGTTGAGGACAGGTCTCTGTGTAGCAGCTCAGAGATGTTGTTAACAAAATATAAAATATGGAGCTCATTAAAGCAGCTAACCTAAACAATTCAATTCTAATACAGAAGAGAGAATACAACTATGGAAATGTGTTCTTTTAAAACAATTTGGTTCTGAGCTGAGACTTTATCTGGCAAGATATCTTTTCAGTCTAAAGCCCATTTTTACAGTGTAGTTATAAACCATTAGAAATGGAAATGTTGACATATCCTTGGCTATAACAGCTCTAACACAAGCTTCTACAATAGCCTGCAAAAACAACTATTCTAACTAAAGCCCCTGTTTATTTCTTTATGCTATAAGGTACAACTTCTGTGTATCACTGAAATAGATGAAATTCTGAAGCATGTAATACTGATAAGCTAAGGTAGGTGATACTCAAAATACTATCCACAGAATATTTGTACTATTAAAACTCAAAATGTTAGGTGCTCTCCGTATTTCAGTCTATTTAAGCCTGTGTTTAAACAGAGATGTGTCTGTTCCTCTTCTTAATAAAACTCTCTCATGAAGCCCATTGTATTTTTATGTTATTATTTTATCAAATGCATTTTCCTTTTATGACAGAGTAAACCATCCAGTTGATCAAGGGAAGCCAGTTGATGCAATCTTTTTGGATTTCAGTAAAGCTTTCAATACTGTCTCTCACAAGATCCTTCTGGACAAAATGTCCAGCACACAGCTGGATAAACACATCGTGCAGTGGGTGGGCAATTGGCTCACAGTTTGAGCACAGAGGGTAACAGTGAATGGCGTAACATCCGACTGGTGACCTGTCACTAGTGGGGTTCCTCTGGGCTTCCACATCTTCATAAATGACTTGGACGCAGGACTGGAAGGGATACTAAGCAAGTTTGCAGATGACACAAAACTGGGAGGAGCTGTTGACTCCCTTGAAGGCAGGGAGGTCCTGCAGAGAGACCTCAATAAATTGGAGGACTGGGCAATCACCAACCAAGTGAAGTTCAACAAGGGAAGGGCCGGATTACAGATCTGGGATGAGGCAATCCCTGATGTACGCACAGGTTGGGGAATGAGATGATGGAAAGCAGTGCTAGGAAAGGGACCCGGGTGTCCTAGTCTATTGGCAAGTTGAATATGAGTCAGCAGTGCCCCCCTCCCAGGAGGGCCAACCGTGTCCTGAGGGTCATCAGGCAAAGCATCGCCAGCTGGTCAAGGGAGGGGATTGTCCTGTTCTGCTCTGCACTGGGGCGGCCTCACTTTGAATATTGTGTGCAGTTTCGGGCACCACAATATAAGAAAGATATTAAGCTCTTAGAGAGTGTCCAAAGGAGGACAACAAAGATGGTGAAGGGCCTTGAGGGGAAGCCATATGAGGAGCAGCTGAGGTCACTTGGTCTGTTCAGCCTGGAGCAAAGAGGAGAGAGAGGAGACTTCGTCAGAGGAAATGGAGGGTCTCTGTGGGGACCAGTGACTGGACCCAAGGGAATGGTCTGAAGTTGTGTCAGGGGACATTTAGATTGGGTATTAGAAAAAGGTTCTTCGCCCAGAGGGTGGTTGCGCACTGGAACAGGCTCCCCAGGAAATGGTCATACCACCAAGCCTGACAGAGCTCAGGAAGAATTTGAACAATGTTCTCAGGCACATGGTGTGATTCTTTGGGATGGCCTGTTCAGGTCTAAGAGTTGGACTCCGTGATCCTTCTGGGCCCCTTCTAACATAGAATATTCTGCGATTCTGTAGTTAACTGTGATTCTGTGAAAATGCATTTATTAATTTACTTCTATTTAAAAGAAGCAGCTGATACTAAAATTGATTTCTCTGTAGCTAGAATGAACAGTGTTTCCTGCCTTACAACAATATCCGAAAAGTTCCTTAAGTAGCATGAAAAAACCAGACCTAACGAAGATAGGTTTTAAAAAAACATATTTGGGACCCAAGGGGGCTGTCATAGTTTAACCCCAGCTGGCAACTCAGCCCCACACAGCCCTTCACTCACTCCCCATCCCTGGTGGGACTGGGAGAAAGAATCAGATGAGTAAAAGTGAGAGAACTTGTAGCTAGAGATAAGCACAGTTTAGTAGGTAAAGTAAAAGCTGTGTACATAAGGAAAGCAAAACAAGGAATTCATTCACCATTTCCCAGGTGTTCAGCCATCTCCAGGAGAGCAGGGCCCCATCACACTTAGTGACTCAGGAAGACAAAATGTCATCACTTTGAACACCCCCCGCTTTCTTCTTCCCCGGCTTTTACTGCTGATCATGTGCGAGCATTCCATATGTCATGGAATATCCCTTTCTAATGAAAGTGGGGGGCAGCTGTCTTGGCTGTGTCACCACTCCTTGTGCATTCTCAGCCTTCTTGCTGCTGGGGTTCCAAAGGCTACTGAACTCTTCACTTTACCTAACATTTGTGACTATAGGAGGAACCCAAGGATATCCCTTGGATAACATGACAGATAAAGAAATTTGCTATTTGGCTGATGCACCCTTTCAATTCTGGTTCTCATATCATTCATACACTTAGAAGTAGAAAACAAATACTTTTTCTACTTGAATATTCTTCCCATATTTTAAATGTTATTTCCATAAAAATGTACTTGTTCAGTTGCTCTGAATTTATTTTCTTTAGCCAGTTGTTTTTTTAAATTCTTCTGTAGTTTTAACTCACATTTTCATAGTGCAAAGGGCTTCAGCTGTACGTTGCAACAAATGTATAGTCTCTAAGTTAAAGTTGGTTGTTGGGGGTTTTTTGGAGGGGGGTTATAAATTCACTCTTCTATATTTAGTATGCCACAGATCAGTGTTAATCTGTCACATCTACAGACTGTGCTTTTTCATTTAACATGTTATATTATGATGGTAAGAAACTGAGTTCTGACTCTAGCAGAATTATCTTACAAGTCAACAAATCAAAACTCATTTAATATGTAATTTGTGCTTTATTTTTAAATTATTAGACAACCTGTTTTATGCTGTGTAATATCCTCATAGCAATACCTCTTTCACATCAGAAGCCATAATAAGCACATTTAAGCAAAATGCAAATGTAACTACAAGATCACAAAAATAGACTTAAAATATACATATTTACCACTTAAAATATGTGCTGCAAGGGAATTAGCTCTATGGGCTATTTTGAGCTGTATTGAATAGCTGCTATTTATATTTCATATCTGGATAATTATATATGAAAATGATACCCCACGACAAACACTGTCTATGCAGTAATTAATCTCACCTAACAGCAAAGTTTTAGTATTTGAATACTGATGCAAGAGAGACTGAAAGAATTTATGCTGAACTTTTATGTCAGTGTAATCATTCCATGGTGGAGATGGGCAAAGAAAATTATTGTCTTGTTTAGACAATTCCAGAAACAGAAGAGTTCAACAGTTGTGTGCATGTGCACTCAGCGGGTGCTTTTCAGAGTTGTACTAAAAGCACTATGCATTACACTGAAATTATAAAACCATATACTCACCAGAAATTTGCAGCACAAATGGATGCTGTCAAATATTAAAGCTACTTGTAGACATAATTGTACTCTCTAGTCTACTGGCCCCTTAGGCTCTGTTAATCTTTACAAGTATTCTAAAAGGTGAAAAAATCCTACAATATAATTCCACCACACAATAATAAAAAAAAGTAATTTTTAATTTTTCTATATAGACAGGAATAAAGGAACAATGGAGAATAGAACCAGAGGTGTTTGTAGGGTAGGTAAGAGTTGATTTCAATCACATATGGGTATATTATACACCCCCATCTTTTGAAGTTTGTGGATTCCTTGAGTACTGCTACCCTGACCAAATGTGCTCATGAGACACAGAGGGCAAATTCTTTGTTACTGAAAGTGTATCCTTGTTAGGTCCAAGCTAATTATGCTATTGCAATTCAGGAATTCATTAACCCAGTTCCAGGTAATATGATGTTGAAATTTTATGAAATATGAAATATTTTTCTGCCTGCTCCTTAGCTATTGTAGGTCACCTGGCACATTAACTTGAACAAAAAATGATTGACAGCTGCCTCAATGCATATGCTAAACTGGCCACAGAGGCAATGCCCTGTCAGCATATGCTAAACTGTCTGCAGAGGCAGTGCTCTGCCACTCCTGCTGCTTCAAGAGCCTTTTTTATTACTGCACTACTACAAGAGCTGTCACACTGTCACTACTACAAGAGCTCTGTCACTCCTTGCTGCAGAAAGATGGAAGCTGAAGATACTAACCCTATGTAAACTCTAAGGCATGACCAGACAGCAGTGATTTCCCCTTCTGCAGCCATTTTCCTTTCTCCTAGTAGACAGACTTTGTTTTAAAAAAATGGCTATTTAAGTATGACTATGATCACAAAGAGATTTTACCATCTATATTTAGATTTCTGAACAAATATGTGATTTCCAGGAGCTCTTGCTAAGTATATCTCCCATTCTAACACTTTCCAATTTGGAAATTTCAAAGCATAATTGTAATACTTTACAGAAATAAATATCAAAATTACTCAGAAGCTTTACTTCTTTCTTTTCACAAGTAACCTCAGATTTCTCTTTCATTTGATTGATCTTTATCCAAAAGCAAGATTTCAAACACATAAACAAACCAAGAAAGCTAAAAGCAAAGCAAGCTTCCTTACTGTTCTGAATTTAGCCAAATATGAGGTACATATTTGAAAATATATCGGGCTGGTAAAATACAGTGATTTATAGTGTAAGAGTCAGGAAAAAATCAAGCTAATCATTACAGTCATCATAACCTTTCTCTCATCTGATTTACTACTGAATACTTACTTTTATATTCTGTAGTACATCAATTTCTAATTCATGATTCTGATTGCAATCAGGGTACATCACTGCTCTGTGTCTGCTGGTCTTCATTAATGTTCATGGCAGTTTTTGAGCTGAAAGGCTTAGATTCCAGCAGAGCAGACACAATGGCTAAATTTGTTTTATAGCTGAAGTTAAGGAAACCCTCTTAAAGAATGAAAATCAGATAATCAGAACCCACTGCTACAGCTTTATTTTTAGCCAGGATCTTATAATAATAGTCCTAACAAACCTATGAGGATTAAAGAAAAAAAATAGTTTGTCTCCTTTCCTCTATCTAAATCCTTTGATTTTCCTAATCAACTGTCTAGGTTGGAAGATTCACTGATTATTTGTTTTATCAGTGACATATATACTGCATAAACAGCCTTTGAGATGAGACTTCAAACTTTCCCTGTTAAATAAAAGACATAGGATATTTTTAGCCTTTAACCAAGGCTTCAGTCATTCTAGAACTGGTGGGTTTTGTTTTTTTTTAATAGCCTTATCTTCTTCCTTGCAATTCCAATTCTAAATATAGATTTATCATTATCTGATTTAGGTAAATGAAATAAAGCAAATTAATATACTCTTGGATTTATTGGCTTGTTGTGACTTGTTTACTAAGAGCCAACACTGAGTTACATATATTCAGGTTTAACTAAATTGGTTGAGAAAAGATATATGCATTAATAGTAAATAAATATATCCTCAGTAGGTATTTATTGCAATATGCCATTAATACTGAATGTCTCCAGTGGAATCTTTTACCCTTTACTCAAAGACAAAGAGCCTGATTCTGACTTTGTATATAATCAGGGAATCAACACTTTTTTCCTGCTTACAGTAATGACTCCCATAAGCAGCTTGCATAAAATGAATAAATGTATCTCTGTAGGGCAGAGGACAATCATGCTTCCTCAGGGGCTCAAGAAGGGGCTGCAAACTATCAAAATGTAATCCTTAGTGAAGACCTCCATAACTCATATATTTGCTGAAAAGTATCTATCCTCTCCCTGCAATGCCCCCCACCTCAAAATGCAATCAGTGAAGCAGCCCTGAGAACTTCCATTTCAGACAATGTGTGTAACTAGTCTTTATAGCAATATTTTCCTCTGTCTCTCAGAGATGAGATGCCTGTCTTGGATTTTACTCCCTGAAAAGCATCAAGACATTTTAATATGTTGAAGTAATTATGAAGATAATAAATATAGCATTATGCAGCACAATTTTAATGTCATTGTATTGAGAATTATTTTTCTATGTCTTCACTGCCAGTTGAGATTGAATATTGACTTGTATGGAATACGTATCTCTACAAACAATAGTTGTAGAGATATAGTCCATATTCCAGTCTACATATAATAAGAGCTGAAAACTTCAGTAATGAAATACTCTCTTCAAAATTTTAGGAGTAAATCTACTAATGATTTTATTGAGCTCTCTCCCAAAATTATTTTTTTAGGTCTAATGACTTTAAAGGTAAGTAACAGCTTTGTTAAATGATTTCCTGCCTTTGAAAGAAACATCTTTAATATATTTCTTACTATAGTTTTGATTCTTCTCCTATGGATTTATGTGTATTATAGGTGTTCATAACTAGACAGCATGTGATGGAAATAACAAAGCAAGACAGAAATCACAGACAGAACAACACATTTCATTACTTTTTCCTCTGATGCTGAGACTGTCTTGATTTAAGTTACTAACATATAGACTGGTACTCGACATTGTCACGTGAGTCACACATCATTTGTATTTTTCCAGATACTGTGGATATTGAAATAATAGCTTTCTACGGATGGGTGAAACTATTGTTCTACTACTGCGTGAGGCAAGCCAGGAGAACACACAGGAGCCAAAGCTTGTGCTAAACATCACCTTGTAATGTTGGAAGTACCATAAACTAGAAACTAAAGGCAGGAAGAGAATCATTGCATATATGAGTATCAGTGCATAACTGGACACAGCAAAGTGAGATCACTTAAGGTTACTGAAACTAGCTTACACTGCTCACTGGTAAGATTAAAAGGAAGACATGGTAGACAGTTGTAGCACTGTCTTTAAAGGGACATAGGTAAGAAGCTTGAAGTAAGATTTAGTTTCACTAAGCCTTGGTCAGGCTCACTAGAGACCAGTGATGTAGCTCAGCTATGAGATATTATTCCGGACTGAGACGAATTCTGTTTGTTCAGACCACAACCAGCAGTTATTTTGTACCTTTAAGGTCTGATTATACGGTGCTTTTGCTGTATGGTGTTTAAACCATCTTCTACAAGCCAGAAGGTTCTGTGAAGGTGCTCTGAGAGTGCTTTCCTGGCAGATATGCGTATCTACTATACTAATACTAAAATCATAAATAATTTAGAAATTAGATATTTGAAAGGAAGAGAAAAGGCCAGAGATTTAGAAAGAGGGAAAAGAAATAAAAACAAATAAGATAGGGAAGTGTTGCTGTTGGTAGTAATAATATAGGGAACTTGTCAAAACCAGAGATCACAGGAAAAATAATGCCTTAAATCAACAAAGGTGTAAGAAGAATCATTAACGGGTTAAGAAATGGACACTCAAGTAGAACAGGAAAGGAAACAAAAGCCATCTGCCACTCATGGGTACTAGCTCAGAGTATTTGAAGTTTAAGGACACCAAGTAACAAACTTACTAAACTCCTGCCAATATATTTTAAAGAGTAATAGATAGCTGGAGACTTCCTCTTTCTAGGAAGAGGACGAAAGGGAAGCAACAACTTGGAGTTGATGTGCTACAATCTTATATAACCTTAAATAGTCTGGCTTTCTTTGTGTCCTTATTAAAAAATATAGCCAGCAGTCTCAGTTAAAAACAGGCAAACATCTGGAGAAAAACAAAATCTTAAAACTGAGAAAGCAAAATTTCAAAAATAAATAATCATGACAGAGAAACAGAACTGCTTTTTTGATGTTAAAAACAAAAATGTAATGGGTGAGGGGAAGCAGTAGCCAAACTGTGTCAAAATCTTAAATAGGCTTACAAAAAGGTCTCTGAGAAAGATCTTAACATCAGCTCAGCAAGCACTGCCGTGTGAAGTAAGATTCCAAGTGGAACGCAAACAAAATATGCTGATAAGCAGCAATGTGTATAAACTCAGAGATAAGTAAGCAAGACGTCCCAGAGGAAGTTTCTAGGTATTTTCTTGTTTCACAACATAAATATATGGAGAGCATTAAGAGCACTTTGATTATATTACCATATGATACTGACTGTTTTGGAAACACACAAACATATTAAGCTCTAAGGAAGGTATCAATGCAAGCAAAGTAATCATTCTCTTGTTCTAGCAAGAGTACATCAATGCTGTGCAAAAGAGGGGCATAGCCAGGATCAGAGTATGTTGTAGTCACACTTCCATCTGGACACAAACGAGGAACTCCTGTAACTCTGAGCCAAGCTATTCAAGCAGTGCAACCAACCTGCTGGAAGTACTCCAAGAGGCATGGTAGAGTATACATGATAATTCTGTTAACAGTCACTGAGCCATACTGACAGGCATGAGGGAGAGCAGACTGCACTATGCCTTTTGGGAGATTGTGACTGCTCTCACAGATCTTTGTGGCTTTTCAACTCCTTCTCACGACTCGTAACCCACAGAATTTCCAAATGACCATCTTCAAAGGCGAACCGATACTGTCTTACAAGAGCTCATTCAACACAAGTACAACAGTGAACAAAGGAATAACAAGGAATGAAAAAACACAGACAAACAAGCAGAATTTTATTTCAAAAGGAAAATGAAGCAAAGACAATGCCAGTGGACACATAAATTCACACACATGTTCAAAGTTTGGCATAGCTGATCGTGGTATTTAAAATATTCAGATATGCATGTCTATTGGGTTGTGCCCATCCATGTCTCTAGGAGAAAAATACAACATTCCATTCAAGGAAAGGTATTAATATAGAAATTTTAATGATTAACTAGATACATGTATAAAGGTAACAAGTTAAAACCTACCCAAAGCTTAACTATAACAATAAAAGACTCTCTCTACCAGCTTTGCTTTTCTAATTAGCTGAATACTTGTCAAGAATGATCAATGAGCAATTGATTATAGTTTGCTGTTAACCTGGGATTTAAGATTAAGAAGCAAATACTGAGTTAAATCTTTGTACCTGAGAGGAAAAAGATCCTGCAACAGTGACTGTGTGCAAGGACATACGAGCTAAAGAAGGAACTGTATGAGGAGGTGATAGCAACAGGATGGGGCGGGGGGCACCATTTTCTGTACATGGTTGGTTTAGGCATAAGGCAGGTAATCCTTTGCTTCAGAAAAGGCTGAAAGCTTCTGGAAAGCTTGAAATGTTTCTCTTACTGTTGTCTCAAATTTCCTATTGTTCAAATAATCTAAAACTGGATTTGTCTGAAGAGAGTAAAATGAGAAGAAAACTACTTATCAGTATTTCAGAAAAAGCAGTAAGACAGAGAAAAAAATGCTAAGTGATGTAAATGGTTCTCTCTACATATGTACTTTGTACTAGGATGGAATCCTACTGGCAATAATCCATAATTTTTTGTCTGGCTTAATTTTCAAGTCTCAGAAGCAAATGACACGTAGAATAAATTACAGTGTCCAATATAACTGGACAAAGATTTAGAAATTATCCCATGGTGGCAATATCTAAACTGAAATGGAGACAACACAAAATATGCAAACTTTTTCCTTTTTGCTAATTTCCATGTTCTTGATAGAGATATTTTGAGATTCCCTAGGCAATTATTCTGTACAATGATGGGAAATTAAACAACAATCTCCATTCAAGAGCAGATTCCACTGCTGAAGTAATCACACAGACCTCATCCAACACTGTGAAGTAATTTTATTTCCACCAACAGGGAATCCGGCTCTATTTCTTGACTTTTCCTCCTTCTACATATTCTTTTGAGCTTTTTATATTCTGTTCTCTCACTACTGGTAAAGGAATTATTTTCTTGTCTTCCACCTGCCACATATAAATTTGGATTGACTCAGTTTGCCGAAACAATGCAGTCACAATTTTCTGGTGATGTGGAAATGCGTCTTGAAATTAAATGTGTCCTGCAACAGCAAAATGCTTCTCTGCCAAATTACATATACAGCTCAGATTTTAGAGATCAGTGTCTTCTTACTCCAATTGTCCTGCCAAAGGTAAAACATGAATTTGGTGCTTTTTATTGTATGTTATTCTACTAAGTAATACCAGGGCTTTCACAAAGATGTTTTTTTCTGCACCAGACAGAAACTGCACAGAGTCAGGCGTTGACAATTGAGAGAATGTGATCTGATGACATTATTCAGTGAGTGAGTCACTGCATCTACTCAGGCATGAAAAAGAAAGGAACTGTGTTTAAATGTGGGTATGTACTGTCACAGGATTGTCAAAGGAAATACAAGTGGGTGACAACGTGCAGCTACATTAAATACCTTAGCATTTGAGTTCCTCAGTTCTGTGCTTTGTAAGCAGAAGCAGAATGTAAGAAACCTTTGGAGCACCAGCAGCATGTGGCACAGCCTGCATAAACTATGGCACAAGCCTCTGTGAATGCAAATCTCTTGTGGTAAAACTGCAACTGTTCTGGCTCTGTGAAATTAGAGTCTACCAGCAAAGTTGAAAGCCCACTTCATTCTAAGATTCAAACCTTTTTTTTGTTTTTGTGATGCTAGGGTTTTTTTGCTCAAGGACCCTCTTAATGAGTAGGATTTTTCATGATAGTAAGAAATATCCACCTTTGATCCCCATGTCTTGTAACATGAAATTAACCAAATGCCATAAAAAATTATATTGCTGTAAAAGTTATTTTTCCAAATGCAAATGAGAGGAACACAGTGAGAAATTAATTGTATACAATATAGCAGATTTTCAAACATCCAACTAAATAAGCTGCTACATTTTAGAACTGGGGAGTGTGCTCAGGTACAGATGGTTACTTTTTTCCTTTAAAAGAAATCTTCTCTTGAAATTCCAAAATAATAATAAACACAGTTCTCTGTAACTAGACTAGACTATCAGAGAATATTCTATAAGAAACTACTGCTCTTCTTGCCCACTCTGAGTTCCTGCTGTCATTAAATTATTTAAGTAGATTGAAGTATACAACTCTTGTAAATGCCTGCTGCATCCTCTGTTATTTTGAAAGATGGTGACCTGGTAAAAAGCAAAAGGGAGAGGGGAAGAGAGAAAGAAAGAGAGGGAGGGAGGGACCTGAATGCCAATAGTCCTCTGCCCTATGTTTCTCTTTTTAATGTATTTGTAAGGTCTTTCTTTAAAACCAGGTTGTATCAGGCACGATTAAGTAGCGTTTCACTGTATAATTTTACCTGATCTCCCTCCCCTTTTCTTTCATGTAAAGCAAATAGAGCAAAAGAACTAAAAAAAGGTTTAGACATATCATTCTGACAAATGGAAGTTGCAACTTCAAGTGTCACTGTATCTTTATGGTTTTATCATGAGTTTCACAATACACCCATTATGGAGACACCCTGAATGGTACAGTGAAAGGATTATTTGACAGTTAGTTTTCAGCCCAGGTTTCCAGCTTTCAGAGTTGTTGATACACACTTGAAAATGTGGCCAAAGATCACAGAAAGGGTAATGTAGGGAAATAAGAGTAAATGCAAATGAAATCAAAGAAATTTAGAATCCTTTAATCTGAAACTGAGAGAATGACTAATTGACTGGGATTAGCAGTTCTGAACATGTAGGAACTGTGTAATTCCTGTATGATCCAAGGTACTGAAAACACATGGTGATGTCTTCTGGGCCACTGTTGTACCTTAATGGTAGATAGCACAAAAAAAGGAAATTGAAATTTCAAAAAATGACTTGAGCTCACTTAAAGGAGGCAGGCTCTGAGGATCTTACAGACGAACCACAGAAAGGAGATCACAAAATGAAGACACTTAGCACCTCCTGAAGACCAGCCAAGATGTCGCTATGCCCTGGATATTTTTGGATATATCTAAACAGCACAACATACTTGGGATGCTTTTTCTGGGGCGTCTAAGCTCCAGACTTGAAAGAAGTTACTTGCATGCTATATAAACATTTATAATGACACTGAAGTGAAAAAGAAATCTTAAAGTGCAGTAAGGTAGAAAAAAAAATTTTAAAATATTTAGTTTCTTGAGGTGTTTCAGACCCAACATTCATGTGTTGATAAATAGCTGTTCATAATTTAGAAATAATACTGTATCATTGTGTATTTTTTTAACTGCAACAAAGGCAAATGATAATGATATTTCTTTTTTTGCCTGGCAACTTGTGGAGGGGGAGGGGAGAGTTGCTATGCACTTTAATTGTATGATATTTACTAAACTTAAATTACATTTTGCACACACTATAAAGATCTTTGTATGCCAACAGTACAGTTATCAACCAGGAATTGTAAAGGACATAATAATTTGGTGGTATTAATACATTTTGCACATTTTTCAGGGAATTAATTGCACATTGTATGCTTTTTATTGATCATTGAATGTTTTGCCTATGTTTAATTTGAAACACCATTGATTTGCAACATGTGTGTTTCAAGTTTGGTGTTTGACTACATTCACTTTCCCTTCTGTCATTATCTGCTGATGAATTTATCTGTAATTGAAGTCAATAAAGTCTCCTTAATGTACTGTACTGCTGTGTATCATTAAATTTTGGTTGTAATCATGGAGCTACTTCAGTGGTTTGAAATCACAAGAACATGCAAAGGATGCTCTGATATTCTGTCTCTTACTGCACTTAAACACCCAAAACATGAAATAGTAGCAATTTTTTTTTAAGTTGTAATCATTAGGTATAATGGCACCCCATTGCCTTAAATTCTGGTTTAGTTGCAAAATCAGTATGCAGTCATCAGCTGAAATAAATAGGTCATCTTTAAGCAACAATCACACATACCATAAAGAGATCCTTGTTCAAATAAAATAAAAGGTCATGTGATTAACGTGCCAGCTTCATCCTCCAGAGAATCTGGATGGTGCACTTCTTTTTGTCCTCTAACTCTGTGTGGCAGTATAATGTCAGAGACATCTCCAAAGTACCAACCATCTTAAAAATTATTCAGTAAAGCAAAAAGTAAACCATATGCTAAAGTGTTTTGCTCAATCACAGTCTTAATTTCTCCACATCAGAGCAGCATAGTCCTAGAAGCATTGTAAATTAAGTTCTCCTTATCACATACCTAAGCTTACTTTACCAGGCCTTGGAAGGGCTAGGGTACCAGGAATATGATTTAAAATAGCAAGCTGATCAGAGGGACTGTTGAACTAGCCAACTGCAAGAAATGGAGCAATAAGGGGAAGGGATAGTCACCAACTGTTTTGAACTCACTAGACCATTTCTAGATTATTGCATCCAGTATCAACCACAAACAATCAGTTTAAATTTGAGAATGCTCATGGAGAGAGATAGAAAAAAATATGTGCTTACTTTTCCATTGCTGTGAGCTTTCTATCAGCAGACCAGACTGGAAAGAACATGATATTATTGCCCCTACAGGACTAAAGTAGGTTCATGTTTGGCAAGCAGGAATTGCTAACAAGGGATCTTTCGTTCTTCTGCACTCTTCCATGTCACAGAATCGTAAAATTGTTTGAGTTGGAGACCTTCACATACTTAGTCAGACTTCCTTGAAAACTGCTAAAGTACTGAAAATGGTCAGTACAAAAGATTGCTTTTCAGCACTCCATAACTTATGACCAGGCTTTTAAATCTTAAAAAAAAATCTTAAAAATCTTAAAACTATGAAATTGTTCGATTGATGCACCTGTATAAATATATTGTCACAGGCTACCCATTAAATATAAGACCAATCAAGTGGAAAACCAATTTGTCAGTATGATGTGATTTAATGACAGGGTATTTTACTTCTTCAGTAAAAATACAAATGCAGGATATATTCTACATTATAGTCTGGCTTGGTATCTGACTAATTACTGATCAGCTTAACCGTTCCTGAGGGCTGCTGACATGTAAAGTCTGAAAACAAAAAGTTATCTTATTTTCTACAAAGATCCTATATTGATAGATTTGAAAAGAACCTCTCATGTTTCTTAAGTGTTTCTAATTGCTCAGATGATTTCACCTAGAAAATTTCTTCTTTGTTGCAGCCTTTTCTTTAGTTCCAGTAGGTCTTCAACTAACAGAGTCAATGACTTGGTCTGGCTACATCACAGCTCTTTACACACAAAAATACTGCTCATAAATATCCTATACTATCCAGTAAATGAGAACTATGTCATTTCTGTTTCCATTCATCAGAGAGAAAGCAAGAAAACATTAAAAGAAATCAGATTCTCAGTTATTAACTAGTTACCTAGTCAACTAGTCTGTAGTTCCTTGAATCCTTCTCTTTGCCTTTTATGTAATGATACTTTCCAGTCACTCTTCCTCTCATCTGGAACTTTCCTTGACCTCCATAACATTCCAAAAATGATGGAGTGGCTTTGCAGTGACAACATTCAACCCCATTAGCAGCCTTGGATGCATCCCATAAGTTCCCAACAACATATGTCTATAGACATCGTTGTAGTTGGTACAAATGGTCCTTAACAGGCCCTCTTCTATTAGTGGTTTACTGTATGCTTCCTCACTTCTTCTCGGCATAGGTCTAGGCTGACCTTACCTATGAAGATTACAAAAAGGACGATGTTGAGTATTTCATCTTTTTCTCTGTCGTTTTTGATTAACTTGCTAGCCTCATTTCTGCAGCAGTTGCTTGCTATGCCCGTTCTTCTTCTTGCTTGTAGCAGTTTTGTACTTCAAGATTTTAACAATGGGAATATCTCCTAGCACTCAAAGCTTCTTCCTTACTTGTAAATAAACAGTTCCATAAGGCACTACTCCTAGTCAGCATACATAGTAGTTGCATTAGGACTCTCAACACACTTCAAAAATCTCACAAATTGCTTGTGCATCACTGTGTTGCTTTCTGAAGTCCCCCATGAGAATCAGGACCTGCAGAGCTGAGGATTTTCCAAATTGTTACTATTCAGTACTTAGCTCTGAAGAGTTAGTTAGAGTGTTCATTCTGACCAAAATAAATATTATTAAGCAAGAATGCCTGTGAATATCTACTGGTTCTGTGCTGTGCACAATATAAAATCTGTAAAATATGAAGTCAGTCTTAAAAAAAGTGGAGAAAGGTAAACAAGGTACACCCTTTATTCCTTTCTCCCTACTCCTGAAGTGGGACAGATACACAGAGGAGTTACCTACACCATCTTATACGCTTTCACTGTACAAGTATTGAGACTATTTGAAGACTGCACCTCCTTGAGCACTTACCTTTTTAAATCTCTTCTCAATAGTATAAAAATCTAATACTTGGTAAATATCCTGAAGTTTGTGTTTAATGCAGAAAGAAACACGTGAGAGCAAACAATTCAAATAATCTGTCCTTCTTTAAGCCATACTCTGGTATTACCTGATGCTATATGACCCTAAGGGTAAGCAAATTTGGAACAAGTTTCCAGGGAGACTTATATTTGGATTTTTAAGTGATGATTCTCTAATTACAATTGTAGTAACAGCAACATATTCACTGTAAATATCTATACTACCAGCAGTAACATTTACAATTTCTTATTATTTAGAGTAAGACTAGCAGCTTTGCTTCTAATGACTGGAATTACATTTACTTTGGAAAAGCTGGAGATCATTCTTGGAAAAAAATAACGAATCTTGGTATTGTCCCAGAAAGCTTAAATTAAGATTTAACGGTCCGAGGTTTTTGTTCATTTTTCTTAAATAAAATATTATATTCCAGTTGCATTTTATCTTCCTTTCTATTTTTTATTTCACCCCCTTCTTTGTATAATTGAATTTCTAATTTGGCAATACTCTCATATGATTTTCTCCAGTCAAATAATATCCCTTTCTAAGTCATCCAGTTTCTACTTCCAAATCTCATGAGTAATGCATAATAGGAGATTACACCACCCCTCAAAGCCAACTTACAGGCTTACCAAAACATAGCTGGAAAAACTTTGCGTTCTTATTTTTGTGTGTTTCCCAGCAGAAAGCCAATTAGTTTTGGAACCCTTCGAGATCTCATGGAACAGAGATTTTTATGATTTATTTATAGATGCAGAAGGTTTCAATTAGATGGTAAGGGTGAAAGAGTCACACTTGAGGATGTGGGGGTTTCTGTTCTAGCTGCAGACCTAAATTATATGATGAATCACCAACACAGAAAACTCACTATTTTCTTTTCTTGTCAGACCTGTAGTCTTCTATGATGGAAGATGTTGTACTAAAAGATGCCAATTTCCCTGCTTATTTATCTAAGTATATAACAAGAAAGCCATGTCTTACTCATTTGACTGACACAAAAAATTCTAGAAAATATTTCAATGCTATAAAGAATTTG
Source organism: Cephalopterus ornatus (assembly GCA_013396775.1). NCBI lineage: Eukaryota > Metazoa > Chordata > Aves > Passeriformes > Cotingidae > Cephalopterus > Cephalopterus ornatus. The sequence goes on along the minus strand of VZRE01006306.1, from coordinate 15,575 downwards.
GATTCACTGGTTTTTTCTGCTATTTTTTATACCTCTAGACACTTCAAGTCAGAATTCTAAGTATTGTACTGTATAGCAGCGGCTCTTGCTCCTTCTCTGGGGTGTTAACATTTGTGGCAGCACAAATCAACTCTTACAGAATACAAGGCAGTGATTTGAATTCTTTCTCCTATTGCCATGATAACCAGTTTCTGGAATATACTGATACTTCTGTTTCATGTCTTTTTCCAATTACCCCTTGAGGTCTAAGAATTATTGCAAAGACACTTTCAAAATGCTGTAATACTTCTGGAGAAACCGATTTTGTAATGTAGAAGCCACAGCAAAACAAAGCAGTATTGAGAAGGTAGGCGGCATTTGATCTCTGAGTAGAAATCAGTGATATCATAAGGCAAACCTGTCATGACACACTTGATAGGAAGGTGTGATATTAGTCATAAATTCTCATCAGGCTGAACAAAGACACTAGTCCATGTGTCAGGGAGTTCTTATGCTTTATTGTATAATCACCTTAACTCTGGTGACCGGCCCACTATTTAGTCTCAAAAGCGCTGGATAACAAGCCCTTAACTTTTAGAACACACTTTTCAAGCTCCCAACTCCCTCAAAAAACTTCAGTATGAAGTATTGGATATACTATGAAAGTCACATTCTGCCAGGACAAAGCAAGAGCACAGCGAAATAAAGGCAGAAAAGGAGAAAGAGAAGAATGAAGATCACCAGACCTTAGATCCTGTTGGTCCTGCCGCATGGATGGTCTGGATCTAGGGTCGACAAACACAGCAAGACAAAGTGAGGGGAAAAAAAAGAGAGAGCAACGGGGATTTATCCACTTCCTTTTATAGATTACCTGGTGCACATCTCTTATGTAAAATAGATTTTTCATGCCATTCTATCAGCACATGCACAGCCATCTGTTTTGTGTCCCCCAGAAAGTAATTGGCAGGGGGTGGGGAAGTTGACACGAGTGCACTGAGCATGAGTCTCAAGGTGTAAAAGTCAGCTCAGAACAGTGCTGTCCCATCTCCACAGGATCCTTTCTTCCAATTACCATTTTCCTCTCAGAACAGTCAGACTGTTTGAGACAAAACGTTCTTATGCCTGGTCCTCCACAAAACTGATATTACCTAGTTGCTCAATTTAGTAAATTATTGTCCATTTGGCTAAGATATACTACATGACTGAGTGTCACAGGTTAAAGTCTACCCAGAAGTACAGCTCATTTGAGTGAGTTCTGAAATGCACTGCCCAGATTTAACCGCTTAATAACTAACATGTGAAGTATAATGATACTCTTAATTTTAAGTAGTTCCTGAGATTAAATCTATATTTAAATAACGTTTTTTTAGTTAGACTATTGAAAATGTAATAATAAATGCAAAATGCACAGAAAACATGGAAATGCTACAAGTATAGCATTTGTCAGATCAAACATGAAACATGCTACAAAGTAGATCTAGATCTTCTTAAATTAAATGGAATCATTGACAGTAATTATCAAGGTACCTCTGCATGTATAAGGGAGGCTGGGGAATGAGATCACTGGGATTTGAATGAGAGACCTAGACAGCTGATTGTAGATGAATATTTAAATCGCTTAAATTTCATTATAGCTAATTGCTGTCAGAAAATACCAGGAAAATTGTTTTGTTACCCGCTCTCTGAAAATTACCGTCTAGATGAAACAAATACTTTGAAGACAATGGCTTTTATGAACGAAGTTATAACTTTAAGGAAGGAGATTGCTTACACAGCAGGATACAAACTACATCAGTTTAAAAAAAAAATGGCTTTTGGCTTATGCAGTGATTCTGCCAAGTTGATGATTTGTGAGGAAGTATGGTATACCTGCTGCAGTTTGTCACTGGTATGATTTACTTGAAAAATCTATGTAATATGGCATCTACTGTATTCCTGAATGGATAACAGGTCAGCATAGAATTTGAGGGAGAAAAATTAACTGCACTATCCATACTGATGTTTTCTCTGTAATAGGAAGTTTGGCAAGAGATGTTAACATCAAAATCACCAAAAGGCAATGAGACACACAGATTTGAGTGTCTTTGATCTAAATCTGCCGGTTTCAGGAAACCTGCATCTCTGATCTTTTCATTACTTTCACCTGGGAATACAATAACAGGTTTTTAAGCCACTATGGTGAACATTAAATTTTAATGTACTCATGGAGATTTAAGTGCATTTTTTTCTCCATGACTTGTATGAGCTATAACAACAACAGCAACAAGCAGGAACAAAGAAAACAATAAAAAAAATCTCTTAATCTTACTCCTCAGTGTGTTCCAGCAGGAATCAATCTGTCACTTTCCTTAGCTTTTGAGGAGAAGTCTTTTTAAGAAAGTCTTTTTGATCCCCTTAAGTACAGCAAGAAATCATGGAGAGGCATTTAAAAATATTGCTCTGGAATCTCCTCTTTCTTTTCTTTTAAAGTTGAAAATGCTTTTAGGTTAAAGATTTATTGTTCTACATTCCTGAACAAGCCAGAAGGGCTTTAAAGGAAGTCCTGAATTGCTTCTACAACTCAATGATCTGCAGCTTGATGAGACCCAGTCAACTCTTGCAAGAGGGCATTTGAGGAGAGAGACTTAGTGAGGCATAAAAAAAAAATCACCATGATGAGCAAAAATCACGAAGTATGTCTCTAGGTTGTAAGAACTTGTGATTGGATGGCTTAATTATGGAGTTATTTGTTTGGGAAGGTTCTTTAAAATTGGACTAGATAAAGGTTTGCTAACTTACAATTTTTACTGATTGAGTTCTAAGTTGGCAAGGTGAGATAAGATCACTATTTCAGTCTTATCAGAAATCTTCACACCTTCATTTCTGTGAATAAATTAATAACTTCACTCCCTCTACCTCTTTCCCCATTGTCTTCATCTCATTCTGAATACCTAAGGGTATTTCAAGCTGATCACAGTCTTCCCCTCCTGCTGATTTCAGCCACTGTCTTCCCTAGCTCTTCTTTCTGTACTTGCTGTGAAGTCTTCTCCTCCTGTTCTAGTAATGTGTGATGCAATTTGACAGGTATCTTTCTTAAACTGCTATCTACTAATATATACTATCTGTCCTCCAACATCAGCAGATGCTGCTTTTGTCTTGTATTTGTGAGCTCTTCAAGTCAGAAATAGGGAATCCTGAGGGTAGGGTACCAGTTTTTATGACAAAAAAGTTCTAGTCCGTCTGAAATCAGATGCCCAAACCTTTCCATAACTTCCTGATCATTTTGTGATAATCACAGCCAGAAGATGAGGATTTACTGATATATAAAAAGACTAACATTTAAATGTAGTCAGCCCTGGGCAGGTGTTGGGGTTTAAGCTGAGCTGGAAGTTAAGCCCCACCCAGTTGCTCTCCTCCCACCACGTTTTTTTCCCAACCAGAAAGGGACACCTGTCTCCTCAGAAATGTGAGAGAGGGAGAATTACTTCACCCTTGTCCCTGGCAATGAAAAGCAATGGCCAACAATAGGACCAGGACTACCCCACCACTTGATCCCCTGGAAAAGGACAAAATCCTGGCGAATGCTCTGCAGGCTACTTTTTTTCTCCACACAAAGCCATGTCTCCTCCTTCACAGAAGTGAGAATCCCTTACTTCTTCCCCCCAGTGATGATATGAGTGCTACAGAAAAACAACCTAGACACACCCACATGGCTCCAGGCTCTGCCCATCATATCCTTGGCCAAAACTAGGGCACCAGGCCACACAACATTCCTTTAATATTCCTTAAGAATATGATTTTAATGTCCAAATTAGCTGTGCATCAGAACTTTCAACTCCTAGAATAAGAATCTTTCTGTAATTCCAGCCCATCTTGCTTTGACATTGTAGTCACTAAGTGCTAACTAAATCTCTAATCTTTTTTTATCACATCTGTGAAAAACAGATTCTTGGTTTGTCTGAGCATTGTTTACAAAGTCCTGCTCAAGAATTTGGTGGCTAGGCAGCTTGGAGGTTTTTTCTTAATTGCAGTTTTTCCTGCAACTCAGTCTCTCTGGAGAATTAGATCAGTGTTTTCAGTCCCTGCTCTTTGTATTCTGGACTTCTCTCAGTTCTCATTAGCAATGTTTTTGTCCCATTCACTAATATGTACCTCTCTGCATTTATACTTCTTCTTCTAAAAGTAATTTAAATATCATGATTAGTGATTTCCATCCAAGATGCATGTGAAAGGATTTTTCAATGCCTTTCTTTTCAGCTGTGGAAGCTTCCCAGTGGCTCACTGTTGAAATATTCACATTTCCTCTAGGCAATCCCTTCCATGTCAGCCTGTTGAATGCTTTCAGATTTGCAGAAAGAAGCAAACTTGCAAGACAAGCAGACAGCTTGTGAGCTAAAACTCCTGAGCTTTGAGGGGCTTGTTTGCCTGAAGGGTGAATAGAGTTCACTGCAGATCTACCGAGGTTTTATTTTGTTAATAAATGTACAGCATGTAGCAGCTAAATGAAAAATGAAATTCAGTAGTAATTCCTGAAGGACCTCAGGGATGTGTTACACAGACAGAATGCCAATTTGTATCTTTAATAGGTTATTATACTGGTGAAACATCAAAATCATTTTATATGGGTGCATGTCACAACATACTGAAGCATCCTTGTGGTTAGAAGAGTAATGTAGTCGTAATAAAAATTCTAGTTTTAACCTTTATCTCTCTGGGGTTTTAGTTTTTATGAACATGACTGTACATTTGATATTACTAAAATACAACATAGAAAAATCTGATTTTCAGTCAAAGGAAATTCAAGAAATTCTCAAACATAAGAACTCCTAAAAGACACTCCACTGACTCCATTAGTAAGGTTTAGAGTTGTATTATCTCATGGAAGAAATAACATGACTACTTTAATATGTTGCTTTCTGTGGAGACATGTGGCTTTACTAGGCTTTTTTGTCATTTTAATTTATTTTCTTCAGCTGTTTTGTATATGCAGCTGGTTTTGAGAAGATTTTGGTCACCTTTTAAGTAGGTACTTACTTACTAGCTACACAAATTGTCAATACTAACCATTTGTCATACCCAGGTACTGATGTATTTTGGATATAAGCTGAGTTGTACTATCTTTAGGCTGCAGCGATATGTAGTATTGATTTTAAAATTAGTTTACCAGTGTGGTGGGTGGCCCCAGCCAGCAGCCAAGCACCCACACAGCTGCCCTCTCATTCCCCCATCCTACCCAGCAAGCTGGGACAAGGAATAGGAAGAACAAAAGCAAGAAAACTCATGGGTCAAAATAAAGACAGTTTAATCAGTGAAGAAAAACTAAGGGAGAAAAAGAAATGGTGCACAGGAAATCACTCACCACCTTCCACAGATGGCCATACAAACATGCACCTTAGGAAACAAATCCCCACCCTTCTTCCTAAGCCCCAGCTTTTATTGCCAAGAGTGACATTATATGGTACAGATTATCCCTTTGGCCAAGTCAGGTCAGTTGTCCCACTCCAATCTCTTGCCCACTCCTAGTGTACTCTATTAGGCAGAGCAGAGAGAGAAAAAAAGAATGCCCTAACGCTGTGCAAATCGCTGCTCAGTGGTAGTCCAGAAATATTTGTTATCAACACTTGTTTAGCCACAAATCTAAAACACAGCAGCACACTGGCTGCTATGAAGACATTTAACTCTACCCCAGCCAGACTCAGTACAATCTGCTAACCCAGCACCGCTGCTTACAAAGATTGCAGGCGCTGTACTTACTGATCTTCTATCCAAGGACCCAGCCTGCAGCATTATAAATTATAAATTATGATTTATGTTGACACTTGAACTAATGTTTTTGTTTGAATTGACATCCTCTATAAGAAAGTATAAACAAAAATAATAAGTTGCAATTGTGGAAAACATCAAAATATTTCAGCACTCTGAGATTTTTCTATTCTTTTTTCCTAATCTGATTTGGACCACAGTTTAAAGATCACATTTTGTCTCTTCAGTATGAAAACACAGTATCATGCTCCCAGAACTCACCAATAGAAGTTCATCTTGGACATTTTCTGGGTTATTAAGTCAGCATTCCAGCATCCTACAGCTGCAATCACAGCTTGAGCAGCAGTTTCCACAGAGTTGCACTTACAGTAAACAGTCACATGCAGAGTTACTGCTAGATTTAAATATTCCAAAAATTCTCTTTACTTGTTTTTATTTAATAATTAAAATGTTGCAATTGTTCTCTCATAACACTGAAATTTAACTACTGGCAACTGTAAGTGGATGACTCAGTAAGTTTATGCTTACAGTACTTACATTCTTACTCCAATATGAAACCTTTGGAGGAGATAGCAAGATAATGCCCTCTCAAGGTTTCTTTTGAATCCAGTCTAGATTAACAATATGCAGAAACCATTGCTATACTGACAGCTATTGAATAGTAACTGCAACTAAGTAGGTCTTTTCCTAGCAGGTGTCTGTCCTTGCAATTAACTGGTACTCACATTGTAAGTCTCAGGTGAGTATAATATAAGGAATAAGGACAGGTTATTCCATTGCCTTAAGGGCTTTTATGTCCTAAGATTCATATCCTAATCTGCCTCTTGAATGCATTGAAGTTCAAATTCAAACTGAAGTCTGTTTTCTTATTAATAGCTAAACTGGAAAATATAAGTTGCGGACTTTTTGATTGAGCAAAATGAATTAGGCTTCCACTAAACCAAAACAGGACTTATCTTTACTACTTAGTTTCATAAGGGCTAAAAACAGGTCCTTCAGTCTTCCTCTAATGTGGACATGGTTTTAAAAATGGTGAAATTACTACTAAAGACTAAAATAAGTTCAGACTTATTTTACCCAGTAAGATGGTTTTAACATCTATTATCTGATACAGAAAAATTTTTACATTTACACAAGTATGGCATTTTATGTAGCAAAGGCGAAATTAAACCTAAGAAAATTTACGGTGTATTTTAATAAGAAAACTGAAGCATGATTTTGGCCAAACATGATTATAGAATTTAGTTGTCCCCTCTCATAGAAAGGGTATAATAATTGGTATAGAAAACCTACCATTAGTGAGGCATGGCAGGCAGCAAGCAGGATATGGTCACAAGGGAATATTCTCACGGTTTCAAAACAAAGCAGAAATATTCCCATTTATAATGACTGCCAGGGAATGCCTAGAGAGTAGAGATCATTGGTACCTCTGTTAGCATCTTGTTTCTAATAGCTCTCTTAGAAAAAGCACTCCTTTGAGATGCCACAAAATCAATTCACAGAACCACAGAATGGTTTGGGTTAGAGTGAAGCTCTGGAGGTCATCTTGCACAACCCCCCTGCTCAAGCAGGGTCAAGTTCCCAGCCATTGTTTTGAGCAAGAGAAATAGTATTGCAAGAAAATGACCATCAACACTTCTGCTTTCCTCTGCTACTTCTGAATTTCTCATAAAGAGGTGTAAAAGCTAGACAGATCTAGAATAAAAAGGTTTTAAATATGAAAACACTATAAATTTTCCTCTTCCACTTATTGTGCTGAAACAACTCCAACTGCTCTGGTACTTGTACTCAGATCCTGGTCAGATGGAAAAAATAAAGTGAATGTGATTATTGGCCATTTGGAGAAAAGGGGGAAAAAAAGCTGTGAAGAGGACAGAAACAAGACAGGGAAAATTGTAGGTCAAGATAAAGGCAGTTTAATACAGCAAACGTGAAGGTCATGTTTGAAAGCAAAGTTAAACAAAAGATTTATTCTCCACTTCCCATCAGCAGGCAATGCCCAGCTGCTTCCCCAGAAGCAGGGCTTCAGTGCAGGTAGAAATTGCTCCAGAAGACAAAAGTCATAAGTAACAAATTCACACACACACACTTCCTCCTCCTTTCTCTTAGCTTTTATTGCTGAGCAGACACCGTATGGTATGGAATATCCATTTGATCAGTTTGGGTCAGCTGTCCTGGCTGTGTCCCCTCCCAAGATCTTGTCCACACCCAGGCTAATGTGGGGGTGAGGATGCTGGAGAAACAGCTCTGATGATGTGTGAGCACTGTCCAGCAGTAGCCAGGTGTGTTATCAGCACCTTTCTGGCTACTAATGCGAAGCATGGCAATGTGAGGGCTGCTATAGGGAAAATTAAGTCCATCTCAGCAAGACCCCATACATATCCACGTTTTCTTTGCTTTTCTGTGTCCAGAAGCCACTCTAGTATAAGCAGGTATCAGTGACATAAAAGTATTATACTTCTCTGAACATCATCAGCTTTGTTTTAAGTGAAAGCCAAATGTTTTAAGAAGTGAATTGAGGGGGATGAATATTTAAAATACAAAGTGGATTTTTTTTTTGTTTGTTTTGTGAGTGTATCTTCTGATTTCTTTAAATATGGCTGACCATATCAGAAATCAAATTTCTAGAATTTGCATTTTTCCTGTGCTGCCGCTTTTTCCCCTCTGCATGGCAGTGGAACTTATTTCCATGAAAAAAAAAAAATTGGGGATGACAAGCAATATTGAAAGTCAACATGTGTAACATTTGAAATTATCACAGTATGGAGCTCTACATTTTGAATTAGAAAATCTGCATTTGAACTTGGTAGTGTCCCTTAGACAGTATTTATTCGAAGCCTTGAGATGTAGCAATGGGTACAGAATTACAAATATATTCCAAGGTCACATTTTAGTAAAACTTAATATTCATTCATTCTTTACTAAACATTATATTCGCCCATTATAAAAAATAGTGGAATAGTAATATATCTTTCAAAGACAAATAACCATACTATAATACATTATATGTAAAATGTACATAGAAATACAATGTACATGTAAAATATGTAAAACATTCTAAAGTATGGTTGTTGAGTCTTAGTATTTATGAGATAGAGAAAGCTACGCTACACAAAAAAAAGTTATTGAAAATACCTATATATATTAGAATTGCTAAAATAGTAGGCTTTATATGAACTGGCCTGAGCCTGTGATGCTCTTCTAGATGGAATAAAAGCCACATTATTTTCTTCTTTACTAAAGATAATTAAATATGTTGTGTTCCATACAGCAACCACAGAAATTGCTTATTACATGTCTTACATACTAATGCTGAACACTTATCATGGAAACCACATTTTAAGGTGGTTTGGATAATTTTCCAAATGACATTGGAAGACGGGGATCACTACAGATACACATATATACTTTTAAATTATGTTGCAGAGAATTATAAAGGCCTTTAACTATTATTAGAGTCTGCTACTGTTTTAATAATTTTTTAAAGGTTTCTCAGTTCCCATACATCTTCATGTTTCAGGTTGGGAATTCATCAGAAGAGAGGACAAGGAAAATGAGATGCAGAACGAATGCTTTGGTCATTAAATTGTCATTTTTCTATGTATGCCACTGTCTACAGCAATGTGTGATAGTTGTTTTCCTGAAAGACTTCATAATCATCCACAGCAAGGACAGCTGCTGACATTTGATAATGTAAATATGTAGACAGAGGAATATTTTAATATCGTGATGTGTATTATTGTTCATTGTGTTAACATGCTAGCTACAGACTGTGGCTGTGACTAATTCCTCAGCAAACAGGTGTCTGTTACTTTCAATAATAATTCACTAACAAGACTAAATATAAAAAAAAAAATTAAAAAAGTGAGGAACAAAGAGAGGTAAAGTTAGGATACTTGTAAACAAAATCATTTGCTATCTCAAGGTAGATGGTTTTAACTCTAATATTTTGTAAAGGTGGACAATCTTAGAAAGACCAGCTTGACTAAAATTGCTCACTGAAATATTTCAGCTCTGATTTAACGCTTGACAAATGGAACAGACATAATTAGTTTTGGTCTGCAAGTGTAATGTTTGCATTGATTTTTCTTTGCTATGAAGGTCATTGCTGAATTTCAAAATGGAAACTACCATTAATGTTTCATTCCTTCATATTTCCCACCCTCAACCATAATTTCACCAATTGCCTTTTTTAATGAAGAAAAGTGATGAAAAGTAGCAAGCTGTCAGCAGCTATTTTTATAACTACAGATCTACGCATGTAACCACACATTTATTATTCATCTCTGCTTGTCTCCCAATCTGTCTTTAAAAATAACAATTTATTTTCTAACTACTTGTAGCAATATTTAACCACTGAACTCTTTAATTACTTACACTACTGACAAGCAGGGCTCACTCAAATGCTGAGAAAATAGTTTTGTACACGCAAGCTGAATTAAAAGATAAATGATTGAATCTTCTAATTTTTAATAACTTGCTGATTTTGAGTAGTATGTGAATGTTCCTGAATGGTAAAAATGTCACACAAATATAGGCATCCGTATGTGAGGCTATGTATATACATATATACAGAAGTATATTTCTGAGTGGAATGGTTGACCAATTATTTGTGTTCAGCCTTTTTTCAGCTATGCTTCATCATATAAGAGGAGTGCATCTAAACTAAGGTTGCCACCTAAACCCCCTCCTGGTACCCTGAAAGAAACTGTCACTTGCAAAGGACATGTCACAGGACTTGCCATCCTAATTTAGCACAAGACTGAATATATGCAAACAGTGTTTAACTTTCCTCTTCAACTAAAGAGTAATCCTAAATTTCTCTTCTACAATAGGCATTTTCTTTTAGAAGGATAAAATGCTGGGAGATAGGAAGCCCTGTAATATGGTCAGGAACACTTCCCTAAATCTTCATATTTTTATGTATCTTTGCCTGGTTCTTAAACGTAGTATAAGACTTTTAATCTAATCAGCATTATATTATTTGTAAGTGCCAAATACTCAGGATACTATGGAAATAAATGAAGCTGAAAACCAGGATGCGTATTCTCATCCTGAGCTGCAACTGTATCTGAAAAAAACAGATTCAAGATCCCTGTGCCTGTCATATATGACTCTCCAAGGGCCATCAAAGCTCACAAGAAGTCCTCTGGACCAGGACTTGACAGAGAACAGGGGAGGCCAACCACGCAGTCTTCCCTGTCTCACAGGAAGTAGGGACATGCATGTGTTCTTACCACCTAAAACACACATAGACGATTTTCAAGCACCAAAACCCACAAAAACAACCTTCACCTTTTTTTTTTTTTTTACTTAAGGGAAGAGAATTTTCACAAGAATCACTTTTAATCCAAGTTTTCACATTATAGAAATGCATTTCACGATAATGCATTGTCTATTTACTATTTCTCGCTCTCTAGTGAGAAAATTATTATTAATATTAATAGTGATTATGCAATGAGAGACGAGAACCTCTATGATGTGACTCTGGGGTCTAATGAACTATACTTTTCCTACTTACATAGTAGTAGTGATTTTTTTTTAAATAGAACACAGAAAAATGTACCCCAGCTGCAAGATAAAATATGGGAAGGGGCTAAAAATTGTTTTCTAGATAAGGAATTAAAAATGTAGTTCATTTCAACTTAAGCACATAATGCAAATTAAACATTATTTAGTTGTCTAAATTATAGATTACCTGATCTGTGACCTCACAGACACTTGGATTTCCTGAATGTCCTCATTGCCTAAATGTCTCATTTTGAATGTGAAGCTTTTCCTTACCTAATTAATTAACTGTTGAATTTTTTTTGCCATATTTTCCAAAACCATACCCACCAAATCAGATGTCTTGAAAAAGACTTCCAAAAAGAGAACAGAAAGGGCAAGAAGAAAATGTGGTGTTGTCATTTTAATCATCTGGTAGCTAGGAATGTTCCCTAGGTCTGAAGAAGTGGGCTCCAACTTTTTTCTTAACAAAGCATCAACTTCATGAGGATATAGCAAATTTCTGTTCTTTCTGCCTACACCATCCATCTTGGTATTAAAAATGGGTTCAAATCTCCTCACACAGAGAACAATCTCTTTCTTTCACCTCAGAAAAGATCTTTAGTGGTAATCTTCCTGAGAAAAGGCAATCTTCCAAGTTCAATAGCATTTTGTGAGAAAGGGATGACTGATAACTAACTCCAACACAATTTTACAGCTGTGAGCCAGAAACGGGCAGGGATATTTCTGTGAATTATAAACTGTGCATCAGAGGAGACAAGACTGAAACACATCGTTCAGAATTTCCTACTGATCACTTACAGTATTTTATACTCAGATACAGGTTCGGCTTCATAACTTTATGGTATGTATAAATGTCCAAGTAAGGAATGACGTGACTCAGTATTCCGTTTATAGTGAATGCAGAGAGACAGGCTACACTGTACAGGTAGATTAATATTTGAATGACCTGATATACCCCCACAGAACATTTCTTCACTATCTGCAGAGGAAGCCTACCAAACTAAGAGATTCCTACTTTATATGCCTAATTTAAGCTTCTAAAATACAATGAGTATGGGTTTGGTTCTGCAAGATTTATGTTTATCTCTTTTCAGTACCTAACTTCCACAAAAATGAGTCAAGTCATTTGTGCCTGAGCTCTAGGTTACTTCAGCCAATCTTTCAAACAGAAGTACTGTTAGAAATATCAATCATATTCCACTATCCTGAGACTGCATTCAGCCTGTTAACTCAAAGACAGAAATGAGGATTACATCAGGAATTATTTGTAAGTGAAAAATGCAATTAAAAATTGTTAACAATATTAATGATGAATAAGTCAACCAGTTCTAATAAACATAGTAAAGCAAACTGGTAAAAACTGCCTAGTCAACATGCAATTAAATACAAAACTATTAATGAATTTCAAGTTTTAAGTTCCAGATGAGAGAGCCCACCATTAGAAAAAACAGCTACTGACACATTTGCATTGTTCTCTAAGGAAATTCTTCTAATTAAGCTTTAAAATTCAGCATAATCACAGAAAAAACCACTTGGAAACCAAGTTTTTGAAAAATAGGTGTTCACAATGTAAGTAGCTAACATTTATTAAAAAAAAATACATGGTTATTTTTGCAATAAGAGACTCCTACTTATGGGTTTATATTTTGAACAGACAAGTATCTATTTATTCATACAGGCATATGAATTTTTTACATGAAAATTAAGGATTCATTATTTTTATTGCATTAAAACAAGACCACTCTGTCAACTGATATATCTATGCATTATATATGATACCACAGCCATGATTTATTTGTCTTGATCAAAAATGAAGCAAAAAATTCAAGCAGAAATACAGAATTTTTCTGGAAATAGTTTTCATCATCATGTAATGGAGAGGCAAGCTTTAGTCCATTACCATGGAGGAACAAAAGGGCAAAAGTGAAAAAAAAGCCAAATTCTAAGGATCATTGATCAGCAAAGAGGACACCTGCAGTGGTACTCAAACTACAATGTGGTTTTATCTCATAATGCGGCCTGAGGAGGGAGCAACACTTTCAAGGAGATAATAAGGCCCCAAATTATCACAAATATCAAATATCACAAATACCAAAATCCATTCATCCCTTCAAATCAGTCTTTGCCAACATAATCATACCTGCACTAAAGAATAAATTTATGAGGCAAAAAGACATCAGCAAGGAATGTGTGTCCAGGTGACACAGCCTGGCCACTTACTATCAAGTCAAAACTTTTTTAATAGTTTAATCCAGAATAAATTAACACTTTCTGGGCAAAGACTTGCAATCAATGATAGCAACTTTTTTATTATATATATATACAAGAATTCACTTTTTTTTCAAAATACTACTTTGCTGCATTCAGCATAGTTTCCTTAACAGAGCTTTAGGTTTTCAATCACTGTCTAAAAAGTATCATTTAAGTCTTGCTTAAATCTGACACTGGACTCTTGCATAAGGATAAACATCATTCTCTTAGAGAAATCCCTCTTACTGCTATAAGATATCTTTTCTTTGGTTAGCACTCCAGGAAGTTTTAAGCCAAGTTTTCTAGAGTTCTAATTGTGCCTTCATAGTCTAACCTCCACATGGAAGGAATCCCTGAGGGAAAACACAGATATACATACACAGGTTCCTAATGCATTTATCATCATTCCTTCTACATAATGTGGTATCTGCTCTTCACGTGGTGCTGGTTCACATTCCGGTCACAGAATTCCCTGATGTTAGATACCTCCTGATTTTGCACCATTAATAACTTCAATATAAATCAAAGCATAATCCATACCTTTCTGATGTTCCAGGAAAAGTTCTGGAGTTTCTCTTCTCTCCTGCTTCTGTTCTTCTCCAAGTCCTATTTAAGTGGTGAAGAATAGAACTTCTTTTTTCTGGGGATAAAGCATTCAGAGATAGCTCTAACTAATAGCACTACTAACCTTAAAAAAGAAGAAAATCAAATATAACCCTGTGGGCTAGTACTTTACATTTGCCAGGACTATATCTATGTTTCCATCTATGGTTCTGATAGCAGCTGACATAATGGTTGGCACTACCACTATCTTATTGATATATCTTAAAACCTTAGCAGTTCTAAAGACAAAAATTTATCTCATCATATTTGCTCACATCAGACAAGTTGTATGCAGTGATTCACAGATATAAAAGCAAGTACAAATCTTCATTTTCTGTATACCAGTAATGGGAAGTCAAGTATCACCTCACCAGGTTCTTCTTCCCTTTCATCTTCCAGCTTGAAGCAAGGAAGATGCCAGATAATAGATGTACTTGGGGATAATTATTCAATCAATTTACTCCAAATAGTACCAGATGGGAGCTAACTTCAAATCACTGACATCAGAAAAAGAGCAAGGGTATGGTGAAATCAGGAACAGTTAGCTAACTAAACAGAATTTAGGTGCCATGCTACTGTGTAGACTTGAGGCACAACTAAAAGTGAAGGCCTAGGTTACAGATACAATTTACTAATACTTTGTTCTGCAAGCCAGTGCATTGTGGTAATATTTTCAGGAATCTAATTCACAAAATATAGAATGCGTATAGCTAGCTGTTAAAATTGCTGAAACTTTCAACTACTTCATTTGATGTTTAGCTTGGTAGGACAGTAACAAATTGCAGAAACATTTACACTAGAAGAAATTAATGCTGATTTGAAAAATAACAACAGGTTTTTATTATTTCACTTAAACTTAATATTTCAAACACTTACTAAGCCTAATAGAGATATAAAACAATTAAGTGTTCAGAATAATATAAAAATAAGGCAGGAATAAGACAAGTCTGTTTTCATTCAGGGTTTATCCATACAAATATGCATTTTGTGTAGATAAGCAGTCTTCAATGATTATATATTTGTGTCTAAAATGGCTGTCTCTGAAAGGCTATGCTTCCACAGTCATTCTTGACTGTGAATAAAAATATGCTTCAGTTTTTCTCCATATGACTTTGCCTGATGTGCAAACATAAGGTGCAATTTAGCTGCTCACTCCTCAGCTGTGACAGGACTTTGCTGCCATTGCTGCAGGGAAAAATAAATTAGTTGCAAATTGTATAGCTGTTAATAAACAGCCATAACCAACTGGTAACAGGTAATCTTTTTGGGGAAAAAAAAATCCTTTGAGAGTGCTTTTCATATTAGATACAGGCTATACAGGGCTACAAAGTACCTTTCAGCAAGTGACCACAGTAGTGGGTGTGAGAATGACCTCTGTAGCATCGTTGGCTTCTGAAGGCAGAGAACTGGGGCAATGAGATGATGCTTAGGCTGATTAAAAGTTTGTTACTCCTGAACTGCTCTGTCACAGCTCAGAGTGGTAAACGGGC
>VZRE01006301.1:0-109590 GCA_013396775.1 Cephalopterus ornatus | reverse complement strand
TGGTAGTTCACCTAGTTCCCAGCATCGTTGTATTTTAGCATAACATCTTACCTTACCACAATTTTCAACACACACAGAACAGCATATATGTTAAGAGGATGGAATGAAAATAAATGTAATTTTTTACTATTGTCTTTGCATATCAGTGGCAAAAAATGTAAATGAACAATAAAATTTCTGTAGTCTACTTCACCAAGGCTACAAAAGTTGACCCCAAAAGAGAGGTTGCCAGACTAAGGATCTCAGCTCCAACTTGAAAAAAGTATATGGGATTATAAACCACAAAGCAGTAGGATTATATTTCTGGAGAAAATCAATTTAATTAGTGAAGTATGTCATGGGATCATGTAGTGGTAGCATAGGAATAAAAATTATGCATTTATATGTGAGTGGATTAATTACCAGAAAATGCTGGGGGACCATATTTTTAACACTAAAAATGAGTTTGCCAACCTAGTAAGACAGTTCTCCAAAAGTTCTTATTTCTCTTTCTTTTTCTTTCTTTCTTTCTTTCATTTTTTAAGGTAAATATCAGCATATCTATACAATAGAATTTCATGGTAATACATTTGATATATACATGCTATATCAAAGCAAGCAAACTAGATATTTGATGTGACTTCATATACTGTCATGTCCTCTTGTAAAAGGAGAATGTGTCAATTTTTATGACTTCAAGGGAATTCAGTACTCTTCAAGTTTTCAGTACTTTGAATACATGCCTCTCTTTTTTTAGACATTTATTATGAAGTGATAGAAAATATATCTCACATAGAGACAAGGTATTCAACCAACAAATAGAAGGTTCCTCAGCAAAAATTGATACTGATGATGTAAGCAAAATGAGGCTGGGGAACAGTTCTGGGCACTGGGACTGAACTGCTTTCTCCATTCAATTGTTATGGTCTTAAACTCATGTTGTTCAATGATTGATTAAAATGATCCCTGTCACATAGTTAGTTCAGGCTGTCTCCAAAGCAGTTCCAAGCAGGGCCATTCACCACAAGAAAGAGTGATTGCCTTCAGCCTGTTCTGGAAGGTGAGACAGTGCAGCTGTACATGTAAGGGCTACTCAATACCGGCTTGTCTCAATACCAGCTAACAATATTGGGCATGTTTAATTTAGAAGGATGGATGTAGCCTTGGAGGCCTTTTTCTGTATATTAACTGTAAATCACTTCAGAAATCAGAGGCTTAATTAGAACCAAGGCATTAGTTTAATTTATCCCTGTCCACTTACATTTGAATGTGTTTACACATAGTTTCACATTGAAAATGTAACTGTTACTGTCAAGGATTACAATATGTCTTCTATTATTAAAACATTAGGTCAGACCTTTCTTATGGGGAATCATATAAGTTTGTCTCTCCTGCTGATCAATGGGTGTGAAACATTATAT
The DNA here is from genome assembly GCA_013396775.1 of Cephalopterus ornatus. NCBI lineage: Eukaryota > Metazoa > Chordata > Aves > Passeriformes > Cotingidae > Cephalopterus > Cephalopterus ornatus. The sequence continues at coordinate 108,190 of VZRE01006301.1, read as the reverse complement.
CTATTTGGATATATCAAATTAGAAGGGCCTGTTACACTCTTCTGGAATATGGAGCAGCCTACGTTGTCTATCTGGGAGCAGAGTTTCACAGAAAGTCTGCTATCCCACTGGAATAGAAGGTAACACTACAGACGGCTCTGATAGCTGTGTTACTTTACAAGATTCAGGATATGATATAACAATAATGGAGTCAGGGTAGACTTCATATATAATTTTTTTTTCCCTTTCCCATTGGATTATAAACTAAGTATTTTAATTACTCATCTAAGTGAGATAAACACACTCACTGGAAATATAAAGCAAAATTCAATTACAATAGTTTTCTTCAGAGTACAAAATGTCCTTATGATGCACTATGCTGTAAATCTTCTCTAGTTTAAGTTGTCAAGAACATGCAGTCATTTAATATCTTTCTGCAAGGCAACTAAGTACCTCTTGGAGTGAGTCCAGAGGTGGTCCACCAAGATGATTAGAGGGATGGAGCAGCTCTCTTATGAAGGAAGACTGAGAGAGTTGAACCCTGGAGAAGGGAAGGGTCCAAACCTTAGTGTAGCCTTCCAGTACCTAAAGGAGGCCACCAAGCCTTACGGAAGCTTAATGTGGAAAGAGAGCTAGTGTCTAGAGCTTCTACTCATTCCACCGTCTTATGATGTGCTACAGACCATTTTCATTTGAAAATGGCTGAGAACACCACAGCAGGCTTGTGCCTAAATTAATATGTCAAGTTTCTTGAAATCTGAGCAGCAAGTTATAAGCTTCAAGATATCATTTTATCCAAACTTTACTATTTTTTGTGTGTTGGAAGCATATGTGAGTGGAAACAGTTACTCAAGTGAATACCAAAGTCTTCATAATTGAAATTTTAAATGGGTACAACCAAGAAAGAAACACGCTTGTGTTATGAGTGGAGAGTGTACTGGTAATTCTGTCATAACTTTAAATGTTTGGTTCAGAGTCTATGAACTCAGCTACTTTAAAGTAGTATTTTGTCTTTTAATTTCTACTTGTTTTCTGAAGGAGTGGAAAAGCATGAACATAAAAAATAAAAATAAAACCAATGGTCTAGGGAAATTAGGCTTTTACACAGTAGATGGTTTTTAAATGTTTACGGTGCTCACAATAAGCTTGAGCTTTCATCAGCTCTTACAGGGTGTGGCTGTAACCAGTCCCCAGCGGCAGCAAGAGTAAAAGCATTAAAGGAGAATATCCTTTGGCAGTGGCAGCCCACTGAGACTTTACTTTTACATGGCAGAGCCATTTTGTGCCACAAATACCAACAAGATGAAGCAGGCAAAATAATCTTCTGCCACTCCACAGTTCAAGGCCTCTTTTGATGTTACCTGCGACCCGTAGCTAGATACTGAGTAATGGGAACACGACATATCCAGGCACTATCCATTTCCCCCACCTTTCGAAGGAAGACTGAGAAGTGGTACGTGATGGTTAGTATAGAGTCTAAGCTCACTTGGAATGACTGACAGCTGGAAAGTCAGCTTTTGTTGAAAAGTCTGTCTGCTGTTGTTGCAGGGGAGCATTTATTCATTAGTGTTCTTCATTAATAACTGATATTGCCTCTTTCTCCTATCTCTTTCTAAGCCCCTTTGGGTGGGAACTAAAACCACATCTTTTCCATTTATGGCACCTGCATTCGGAGTAGCTAAGGAAGAAAATCCTAAATGCTTGAGCTGTGAAAAAACAAGGGTGGACATAAGTGAGTAAATTTATTTGATTCTCCATTTTGTGCAATGTACTATAATTTATGCTCTAAATTAAACAATAGATATACTTTCCTGTTCTCAAACTGATATCTACCTTAAGGTTACAATAACATTTATCTGTTTTTGTCCTGAATATCTGAGCTGCAGCCTATATGTGAAAAGTACTGTGACAGTTCCAATAGTGAGGATTTTAACTGATATTTTTAAGGTGTTTAATGGTATTCATGGTGGTACTATTAATGGAAAATATAAAATTCTTGCCAGGTTCAAAGATATGTCTCCTGTGAGAGCTCAGCTTTTGTAATGTGCCTACTTTATTCATTTGCAACAAATGAACATTATTCGTGTCAATTTGAATGCTCATGTAAATATCACCTTTTACAAATTACGTACTTTTTAGCCCAAAAAAATTCAAAGGAACACACTTCACATAAATCTGAAAAATAGAAGCGTGGTTCACAGAGTCAAGACTAAAGATATGTCTGGTGCTTCAAATGAGGTTCCCAATAAAATATTTCTTCTTATTAAAGGATTTTCAGTTCTAAGGTCTTAACTGAGTTAAATAACCTAACCACCTGCAAAAAATCATCATAGAACTTTCCTTTATCATATCGCTTTAAAGAGATAATAGAGCAGGAAAGAAAGATAGAAAATGTACTTCACAAATATTTGAAGATACAGTTAATTAATTGCAAAAGAAATTAAAATTAAAATTAATTTGCACTGGAATTGTCACAAAAAGTTCAGACAGTGTCTGTCAATGGCCACAGCTTCCAAAGGGAGGCACAAAAAGTTTGACATCTTTGTTAGTGCTGGTTTATGAACCAACAATCAGGCAAATATACTTTTATTCCCTTTTTGAGATAGGATCTAGCACTGAAACATGGAACTTCATATGTTCCTGAAGCTATATCAATGTCTAATTTACCTCTGAAACTTGGTATATCATTGGTCTCAACGTCATTATGTTCCTGTTCATCCTGTTGTGCAATTATTCATTTTTCAGACTTTTAAAGGAAGACATGACTTGCTGCATTTAAATCTTGTTGGTCACTCCTATCTGTTTACAGTGTACGACAGAGTAAAAAATTCCAATTTATCTTCTCCTAATTTATCTTCTCTAATTCATATTAGAGCAACAAGGCTGGGGAAGCATCTCAAACACAAGTCCTATGAGGAGTGGCTGAGGGAGCTGCGGTTTTTTAGCCTGAAGAAGAGGAGGATCAGGGGAGACCTAAACACTCTACAACTATCTGAAAGGAAGTTGTAGCCAGGTGAGGGTCAGTCTCTTCTCCCAGGCTTTGGAGTGGGCTGCCCAGGAAGGTGGTGGAGTCGCCATCCCTGGAGGTGTTTAAGAAGAGACTGGATGTGTCATTTAGTGCCATGGTCTAGTTGACAAGATGATGTTAGGTCATAAATTGGATTTGATGATCTCAGATGCATTTTCCAACCTAGCTGATTCTGTGATTCTGTGGTATTACTTTATGTATTTTCAGCTTTTTTTCTTCTTCATTATACTCATAGATAGTAATCACAAGATTCCTTACCTTGAAACTAAAGAAAATAAAATTACCAAAACCCAAAAAAACCCTCTCATTAAAAGAGTAGTATTGATATTGATAATTGATATTGATATTGATAAATTTAATTACATTATTACATAATATTTTTTTACAGAGGTCTCTTGTCTTATTCAGAACATAAAATGAACAATCCTTAATGAACGACTATTCAATATTTTCTTTTTTACTCATCATTCAAAGTGTGGTCAATGCCTTTTTTACTGCACGCTCTTAAAATCCACTCTGAAGAGAGAATTATTAAATCTACTGGGTTTTCTGATGATACCCGTCACTGTAACATCTGAATACTGCTGAAATACTAACAGATTTGTTTTCATGATATAAAGAAGGACCACTAGAAATTTTGCATGTTTTCAGAGAGCAGATTGAAGGCAGAATGATTAGAAGTAAAAATTGTCCACTCTCATTTGGTGTCAGTCTTTCAGGACAGTTTAATAGTCTCCACATCTGCAAGTGCTCAGGGCAGAACTCTCTTGCATCAGTCACGAGTATGCACACTTGGAAATTTGAAAACAAGCCACCCTGACCTAATGGCAGAAACTCGGGAAACAAGTTGCTGTTAATACAAAAAAATGTTGCATAGGTTTCAGTGGGCTCAAAGGAATGGTATGAAAGACACAAAGAAACCAGTTCTTCAGTCAGAATTCATTTCCTTCGAAGACAAGATCATACTTTCTTTAGCAGCAAGGTTATCTCATTTGTGCCATTTCATTCCTCGGCTGCAGCAAAAGAGGCATCACCTCTGCAAACAGCTTCATTTCCTAAGCAGCGCTGTTTTACTGCCATGGGGTGAAGCCTAGCAGAAAGCACTGCTCAGTAAGTGACATCTTGAGTGCATCTGCCCAGCTATAACTTGTTAGATGATTCTGGTAAATGCTGGGAAAAAAAGTTAACAGAGATAATTGCCATGGGAGAGGCTTCCCCCCAAAAAAGCTGGATCATATCTTCTCTGCTTTAATGGTTTAGGTTTTCAGAGAAAAGAAACAGAGAAGTGAAGATGAACTCTCAAGGACTTCACATTCACCTAACTTGCTTAGGGCGGGATACCAGAAGGTGATAGTGAGCCAGGTAACAGCAGTTCATTGGCTTTAGGTACACAGAAAATCAAACAAACTGGCCTGGGGTGACAAGAGCAAATAATATTTTAATAAGAATCACTTCTTTTTCTGACATTAATTATTCTGACTACATTTCTGAGAAATATGTCCTCTGAATTTCATCTCACATAGTAGTACTGTATGAAAAGTTACAAGTAGTTATGAGATTTTATCATAGGTTCATTAGCTCTACTAAAGCTTTGTCAGTATTATTCTCTGACCTATTCATTTTCCTAAATTTTCTCTTTTTTTTCTCTAATTATTATTATTTTAACTGCATTCTGCATTTTCCGTCTAGTTGTCTACTATGATAGTCAAGACTAGTCCTTAAGAATTATTTTGGCAACACCCTTCAAAACAGAATATTCTCTCTTTTGAAATCCCTTATAAGTAATTTTACTGCCCAGAAGGCATTTTTTTTTCTTTGCTAAAATATACAAGGGTTTTGACCACAAATCCCCAGATCCTCTTGGTCTCCCTTATACTGCACATGATTAGAACATCCATTCCCATGTCTTGATTGTTCTCTTGCCTTGTCCCAAAGTTTTGATTTCTTACTGACTTACTAAAATTTTGAAATAGGATCAATTACCTGAAAATAACTAAAATAATTCCCATCCTTAGCAATATATTAGTTATATTAATGAGGTCTAATTTTTTTTAATTTTCTTTTTTTGGTAGAATTTCTAGAATCACTGAAAATTATGTGCTGTTATATAAAGAAATCCTAACATTAGTATATTGTAACTTCTAAACTGTCAGCAGCCACTTCATGAGCAGCTGGTGTGGAAATGGAACACTCCGAGAGGGCACTGAGGAGAACAACTGAAGCAGCAGCTGCAATTACTAGCATTCATTATTACCATTAAAGTATACAATAGGAACATAGAGGTTTGAATGGAATACAAAGTCTTGTATCCTAATATTCCTACACCCTGGAATAATGAAAATGGCTGGGTGCCCTTACTTCTAGGGTGTGAATCTCAGCATCACAATATTGTCTATTTCAGACCTACTAGGAAGCGATTTGGTTTGGGCATTTGGAGTGCAAATGCATCCCTGCTGCTCAGGAAAGCCACAGGATCCTGGACATTTTAGTATGTGTTCAAGCTGTAAAACTCTCCAGGGCTTCACAACTTCCAGGAAAGCATATCAGGCTTCAAGTGTAGCTTAATTACAACCAGACTGCATAACGGGGCTTGGCAAGATGCATATCACCTTTCTCCATTTGTTCCCACCTTCTCCTTACCCAAAGTCTTAGTTTTCACTGGAAGCAAATCAAGATATGTCATGGAAAGAAAGATGGTCTAGCAGGTTTGTGCTCGAAGTAATAAGAGAACAGGAATTGAACCTCCCACTTACGCAACAGCATTAAGTACGATTAGGGTGGAGAAATTACGTTGGTAACCTCACGTTTAGCCTTCCACTTGACATCAGAGCACCTTGATCAAACTGAGCCTGCAGATTTGCAGCAATGAGTCATCTGGTGTTCAGTTCTCAGTTGCCCTGCCACCTGGTTGAAGTTCCCTGGGCTCTTCTTTCATATGTAGGAGCATATAAATAAGTCTGAAGTGTAAAGATTTTTATATTTTTCTTTATTCAGATATAGTATATCATTGCCTAATTAGGTTGTGACTTCCTTAGTTACCAGGTTAATTTCTGTATGAATGAAAGGACACAAAAAGACGACCTCCCAGGATTTTTTTGGCAAATATGCCTCTTAGGAGAGAGCAAGCCGGGAATTCTTAAACAAAACTAGAATATCTCAAGATGTCTGTTCTTGAAGAATGGCTTTGTTATGACCTGCATTTCTTTCTGTCTCCTTAAAAATCATCTCTGTTTCCATGGAAACAAAAAGAAAGCAGAAAGATCAGGTAAATTTGATGGATGAGAAGAAAGCTTTTTGTATACTATTTATGTAAGTCCAGTAGAAGAAAAAAACTCAAGCAAGTAAGGAATCAATTTTATAATGTTAGGCAATGAAAATTATGACTTCAGAATGATATTCAGAAGATAATCCTGACTAGGGAGAGCAAAGAAAAGTCTTTATGACAAGAGGACTATAAACCAAATGTGATTGTGAGTGTTCACTTCAGTCCAGACCTAGACAAACTACTCTTAATTGCATAGCTGTGAACACTAAAGTATCATCTCTTATTCTGCAGTTGTGTTTACTGCCATGTAACCTACTTGCACAGTCACAGCTCAGGAGCTGAATTACTTATTTAGAGATATTATTGTAATTGGTTCCATTGCATTCCTAATCCAGGAGGCAGATGTATTCATATAGGAGCTCTGGACTCTGCTATTTGACCAGTGTCTTGCTGAAGAGGTCTCATTTCCTACTAGTTTTTGTTTTGTCTCAGAGATAAAGTTTTATGGAGTTTCTCATCCCCATGAACTACTCTACACACAACCCCACCCCTATACATTACTTTTCTGTTCTTCAAGCAGCCATCAGGTCTCACAGATGTCCATGGTCTCCCACTGTCATCAGAGGACCTGAAGTGGATGAAACCAAAAGTCTCAGAACGAACAGCACAACCAGGCAGGCAAAAGCTAGCAAAGTGAATACATGAAAAGAGTAACACATAATAAAACATCCAAGGGTTCAAGTGTCTGATTCAGCAGTGCTGCCTTTATCTGACATCTTTCTCCAGCACACAGTGTCCCTGTATATGTTTTTAAGATCAGCAAGAGCAGTGTTAGTTTGATAGGTCCCCCTCAGTTACATGGTAAGTAAGTTTACGTCAAAAAGCAATTGACAATTTTCTCCAGAGGCAGATTTTTTTATTCCTTGAATTAGTGTAGAATTATGCTCTTGGTAAAGCCTAGCTGCCCTATCAAGTTTCTTTCCTAACAGAGACTGCTGTGCAGTACTATTCTGTGTTAAATGACTTTCACACTTGAATAAGTAGAGCTTAACTTCCCCCTTATGTTGGTCTGATAATTTTCAATTTGACACGTGGAAAATTCCAGGTGTGTGATCTACATGGGTTAGGCTTTTGAAATCAGTCAATCTTTTTTTTCTAGGAGAAACCTGACAAAAAATTTACGGGGAAATTGTTGCAGTATTAAACAAAGATAAGAACCCCTCGGACGCTTCTTGAGAACAAGAAGCAAGTAAGAGATCATCTATCTTTAATTGTTTTATTTTATTAATGAGTAGAAGGGCATATTTAATTGAGGATATGTCATAAAGCTCTTCCTGCACCTTTGTGTAGAAATTAAAGACTTTTCTGGTAGAAGAAATACTATTTTCTCAGCCATAATATATTATATTTTGGTATAGAATTGATATATTTTATATATTTACTGTTAACCAGGTTGCATCCTCATTTTACTCCATATATAAAAACATGTTCTTGCATGGTCTCTGGGTATTAAAAATATATTTTCATCCTAGATATTGCAACTGACAGTTTTCAAGGGCAAAAATTGTATAACTTGTAAGAAATTGCCTATTCTTTGAAAATGAGATGCAATTCTCAGTCAGTGAAGCTGAGAGAGAAGAGTAAAATCCCTGGAAAACTGTATTTTACAACAGTTTACTTCATTGTTGTGTTCTTCAACAACAAAAGTGAAGTTATCAGAGAAATGTCAATTTGTTCTCGTTGACAAGTACTTTCTACCCCCCTGAAATGCATTTAGCAGTAATTACATTGCTTATTCTCAAAGAATTTTTCATTGTCAAATATACTAAAAAAAGTAAACAATGCTTTTCAGCATTAGCCCTTCTAGCTCAACATTTTAATTTAATTATCTGATGAACATGACATCCCATATATCTATTTGTCAAAAATCCTTTAGTTGGACAGCAGAGTTGAGAAGACTGGTGAAAAATTACCTACCCTGTGAAAAATTACTTACCCTGTCTGCTCCACTTCCCAGCTTAAACAAAGGAATAATAAAATCAGAAATACGTGCATTTAACAGTTACATGTGATATATGTCAAGGTGTCTGTGGTGACCATTGACAGGACCTGAAGGGAATATGTAGTTGTATGAAGTTGTGTCAGGGGAGATTTAGGTCGGATACCAGGAAAAGATTCTTCATCTAGAAGGTGGTTGAGTGCTGGAACAGGCTCCCAGGAGAGTGGTCACAGCACCAAGCCTGACAGAGTTCAAGAAGTGTTTGGATTATACTCTCAGGTACATAATGTGACTCTTGGGAATGGTTCTGTGCAGGGCTAAGGATTGGACTTGATGATCCTTGTGGGTCCCTTCCAACTAAGCATATTCTGTGATTCTGTGATTTAATTCATGCAGTCTTATTAGGGTTATATGTGGAGCCAACAAATTGTGAGCTTAGTATTTGTAGTAGCCAAAACTAAAATACTTAAAAATACATCAAGAATCTGGCATGTAAATAGCATGAAGACACCTAAATGGAATTTTCCTGGTTAGTGTCTCTGATGAAAGACAAACAGATGCCAGATGAGGAGCACTTTGAATACCTAATTGTTCTGCAAAATCACAAGTGCATGTGATAAAACATTCCTGAAATGTCATGTTGAACATCGTTTTCTACTATAACATAAAGTGTCTGAAAATGAATTGCTGGAAAATTATATTTATCCCCAACTAGTTCAAGATGTGAACTGTTTGAATTCATGTCTGTGCATCTCCTTGTAGAACTACTGAATCTGTATATAATGTCTAGTTTTCTGCATTTTAGATGGGAGAATTTTGCACTGCTTAATTAAAATCTCCATAGATTTAACAAAATGCCACAGCTAGTCAGAAAAGATGGAAGACAGAGCGTCTGAAATCTCACTTCTATTCTGAACCTAGGTGACTACAGAGAACTGGTAGTTGTTTTGCACAACTTGTATTTATAGCTCATAAACCTTTCTGGACTTCAGTACTTAGAAATCATCCCTCTGAGATATATCACAAAGATTGTTAAATTTTCCTCCAAGGAAATATAATCTTTCTACATACCGAGTACTGGAATTCTAGGTATCAGACCCCTGTATTTCTAATGAGAAGACACTGAGAATTCTGTTTTAATAGATGTCATGATTCTCCATGTATGTTGAACTGGGTGATTAATTGCAGTGAGATCTTACTGATTTTAGATGAGGTAGCGTTTGTAAAGGAAGGAGAGAATGAAGGGAAAGGAAAGATTTTGCTTTTCAGAATATAACCTCTAACTGTAGTAATTTTTTCCTTCATATGCAGTGACAGATGACTGATGAGGTCACAGTTCCATCATTCAAGATGGAAATATAGACCTTTCTTTCTTTTTTACTACAGCTTTGCACATTTCCCTGTCTAGACATGCCCTCTGAATAGGTATCAGAGAGAATTCTTGCATCATGAATATCTGGCTCTGTGCCTGGTTCCATCAGAAACTTTGCCAGGCTTACCAGTGATCTGCCCATGTTGCAAAACAGGAGTTCATTTTTTCCATCTTCCAGATATCACAATCTCCAAGAACTTAGTGTTGGAATTGCTATGTTACTTTTCATGAGCGAATAAGCTCACAGAGATATTACCAGATAGCTAAAGAAGTGAAATTTGCCTTGTTTTACTGGAAGTTTACATCCTTTGGGGGAAGCTGCCAATAGCTTGGCTGTGCTTACTATCTGTTAATGAGTCAGTGACCATACATTGCCAATTTTCAATGTAACAACTATATGGAATATGGTAAAGCTTCCCATTAAGTTTTCTGGATAATGGCATAGTATTGCTGCTTGGGAGACTGTATGAACGATCCTCTACAGATAACGAGTGTTGATGCACATTTACAACTGCGGTTAATTTTAGGCATTTTAGTGTCTAGCAAAGGAGACTACTGTAGGCTCTGCTGCAGGATCTTGCACAACACTATGCTGAGGTCAAAAGTAGAAGTACGAATGAAACTTTAGTTGAGAGACACTGACAACCTATACAGCTCAGATGTGACAATTATCTTGAAAGAGGTAGGTCAGGAATTAATTGCATAAAAAATTGCATTCGCAAAAATTTGGCAAATAGTTTTGATGTAAATGTCCCTAGCAATTAGCCATGTTATGACAGCTTTGTATCTTGATCACATGTATAACAATATGCTTATTTTAAAATGGGGATTATCTCTTTGTGCACACAGACACAAACATAAATATATATGTGTTCAGCACATAGTTAATGATAAGTAAAATACTCAGGGTGTGCTCTAACTAACAACAAAGAGCCAGACAAGGGAACTTGAGTAAAAGTGATTATGAAATAACAGAGTTTGTAATCTTTAAGAAAGGAAGAAGTAATAACAGAAAAATGAAATCCGATAGATTTCAGGAAAAGAAACTTCAGTAAACTTCGAAAACTGGTAGCCTCTCAGTTAAAAATTTATTCAAAGGGGAAAAGAGAAGTGGCAGGTCCTTAGAGGATTGATACTGAAGTCACAAGTGCACACCGTCACAATGTACAAGAAAAATAGAAAATGGATTGGAGATGAACTGGACTAAACCATGACTACTACTTTGACTTCAGCAAAAGAACATATTCAAGAAGTCAAAGTCAAATGTGAATGCACATCATAGAAATACAGAGAAAAAATTAAGTGCTTGGATGTTCATGTTTATAAGTTAGTGGGAACAGTATACTATCTACAGGTGATACAAAGGAAGTTTAATGATCTTTTCTACATTAATCCTTAATAAAAGGGTCAATCAATGATTTATAGAATTGATTGCCCCAATACAAGTTTTAGAGCTTAGCCTTCAGTAAAGAACACTATAAGCATACTGGGTGCTTGGATAAGATGCTTTTAAATCAAGCAGTCTAGAAGAATTCCCTCCTAAGATACGTAAGGAAGAACTTCTGAGTTCTCGTAAGCCTTATGCATTGTCTTTGAGATCTCACATAGATTAGGCACCAAGAGAATGGAAGAACATTTCTTTCTTAATTTGAAGAGAGGAAAAGGAGGAAATAGAGGCCTGTCAACACTCAGTGCTACTACGAATGATAAAAAAACCCTAATTGTATGTCCCTGGAAGGGACCAAGGAAAAGAGTAGCAGACAAAATAGATTTGTCAAAACCAACATAATGTAAAACCAATATAATTTCTTTCTGTGACAGGTCAGCAGACCCCATAGACAGGGAATAACCAGTAGATGTCATCTATCTTAAATTTAGTAGAGATCTTGACACGGTTTCATGACATCATCATAATTAGGCCATTTGGTCTCTAGAGAAAAATATTAGAAAACTGTTCTTAGAGAACCACAAAATCACGCTGAGGTTGGAATGAACATCTTGAGAACATCTGACTCCCTCCCCATGACTCTCCCCTGCTAGCCCCTGCATTATGTTTGAGCAGAATCAGGTAGAACAGGTTGCCCAGGACCATGTGTAGTTAAATTTTAAATAGCTCCAGAGTTGGAGACTGTACAACCTCCCTGGGAAACCTTTTCCAATATCTGATTTCCCTCGCAGTAAAGAAGTTTTTTATTTTGTTCAGATGGAGTTTCATGTCTTTTAGTTTGTACCCATTGTCTCTTGACCTGTCAATGAGTGCTACTCAGTCTGGTTTTCTTCTTCATTCGCTCCCATCAGATCTATAAACACATTGATAAGCTCCCCCTGAGTTCTCTCTTATACAGGCTATAAACAGAATGTGAAAGAGGCTGCAGTACCTTCACCACCTTAGTGATCCTTTGCTGAACTTGTTCAGTAGGTCCCTGCCTCTCATGTACTTCAGAACCAGACACAGTATTCCGGATTTGGCATCAATGGTGCAAAGCAGAGAGATCACCTGATAACACTCCCCTTACCCAATGTGTATTCAGAAGTAGTTTGTGAGATATCCCATTCTATTGTTCACAATCCTATCATGTATTTACAGATGCTTCCTCCCCTCTTCCTTTTATTCTATAAAATCAGTATTTGTTCAGACTATCCAAAACAAATAGCTTTTACTCATAAAGGACTAAAAAATCAATTTATTTGGACTATGCATACAAAACACTATTAAAATACAGGGATTTAAATTATTCTTTTTTTTTTTGTACAAATAAATGTCCTGAAAAGTGACTTTTTATTCCATGACCTTTTTCACATGTGTCCCACCCAGTCCAGAAGCAGCTTTAAATCTACTCCAACTCACATATAAGGTTATTAGAAGAATATTTGGAATAAGTGCAGCATAATTTCTTGGGGTCAAATTCATTTTCTCCATTAGAAGATGTAATTTTATTATAAAGAATTTGAACACATTTGTTTATAGATTAAGAGAATGTAGAATTAAGAAATTCAGGTCAAGTTTCTAAAAACTTTTATTGGCAAAATATTTCTTAGAATTATTTTCAGTCATTACTTGAGCACTTGGTTATATATATGTCATTGAAAATTAATGAAAAATGAGTCAAAAGAAAACAAATGAATGGAAAATAGCACTTACATCAGTTTCAGATGTTTCATCTTACTTCTTTATCTGTTATTTAAAAATGTATTTTAGAGATTATAGACATTCTTCTTGATTATGAAAGATAAACACAGGACAAGTTACATTTTGAAGTAAATTTTAAAAAAAGAATAATTTCCCTTCTCTGCTTAAGTACAGTAGTGTACTTGGTGTTTTAATCCTGCTTAGCATGAGATCACAACACAATATCAACTGTCTGATTTCTAAACATTGCTATTATTTTTAATAAATGCCAGGTTTTACTCTTCTTGTTATTCCCTATGTTTATAGATTACCTTTTCCCATAAGAGGCCCTTTCTTTTGAGGCCATCAAATTATGCTTCATTGGAACGAATAACGATTCAACCCTTAGATTGGAACTGAAAAATGTTCAGTTTCAAGATTAACATTATAATTGTACTAGTAGAAGATTAGATATGGGGAAAAGCTTATGTACACTTATAATTTTGTTTTACTTTCTCAAACGCTGAATGTTTTCAAACAGAAATCAGTAAATTCTACCAAGTAATAAAAATGCTTCATGAAAATGTATCCTCTTTAGGAGACATGTACATGCATTGGGGAAGTCGCAACTGAATAAAACATTCACATTAAATTGCAGACATCTAATAAAATCCCAATTAGCTAAGTTCACTCAGAACAGAGATAGGGCAAATGGCGCAATCCAGGTCTGTTGAATACCTTGTTTCTCAATCATGTTGTATGTGAAGATGCACGGTTTTTGAAAGATGTCTTTTGGAAGCATCCCAAAAAAATGCCTATCAGTTTCATAAACAGCCAACTGTTCCCATAACATAAATGCACACCATTTAAATTTATTCCTACCTTTGAGAGACATGCATTCAAGATTTTATTTGTTTCCATGTACCATTTGAGGAAAAGTGTGTGTTAAGTAACTCTCTGCATCTAATAGCTTCCTAGCTGTTTCCATCTGGCATTGAAGGAAGTGTTTGTTGCAAAGAGAAAAGTGCAAAGAAAAGAGTGCAGAGGAGAATATTCAACATTTTTTAACAGTTTGCACCGATAATAAAACTACACAGTTCAGTGACTGCTGATAGAAATATCAGAATCAGGTTTAAAAAATGGTTACCTAACTTCAGGAACCAGTTTGGCGTATTAATTTAGAACTCAGCTAAGACAGTTCTCTGCAAGGTAAGTGCTAGTGAATAAGTCAGGCCAATTATAGCAGTGAAAAATGTTCCTTAGATGCTTCCAAGAGGAGACCAAGAAGGCCAACCACCTCAAGGGTGTTTATGGTTCCAGTGGAGCCTTTTACACTCCTACTGGAACACCTATATGCTCAATTACCTCTCCGAAATTCCTGTCCACCAATGCATGCAACACAGACAATAAACAGGAAAAATTGACATCTGTGTGACATTGCAGGCCCATGATCTCATTGCAATTACAATGCTGAGATAGCTTGTATGTCTGTAATGCTGCTGTGGATGGTAACATACTTTTCAGAAAAGACAGGCCAGCAAGGCAAGGTGGTGGAGGCTGTGGAGTCTCCTTCCCTGGAGATATTCAAAGCCCATCTGGACATTATCCTGTGTAACTTGCTTTAGCAATGGGGCCAAACTAGATGATCTCTAGAAGTCCCTTCCAATGCCAACTATTCTGTGATTCTGAAGTGGTGATAAATTTTCAAAATCTAGAATTTTTTACCTATGTATCTGTATTTTAAAGTCTTTGACTTTTGACAGAATACTGGTAAGAATAATGCCATGTAGATGTTGCCTTAATTTTCAAGACATGTTGTCTTTGATAGTATATTGCTACCATTAAAGCTGAATTCAGTTAGCAATATTGACACAACAGAAAGCCTTCTACAATCTACAAGTTATGTTTAGTAAACTGTTTTTTCAAACAAGGAAGGCAGTAAGTAATAACATGAATGGATTCTGATAAAAAAGTGGGCAGATCTGTGAACTGAGTTAGACTGTAAACTCTGTAATAGTTGTAACTAAATGCATAGCTACAATTGAACTTTACTGACCTATTAGATATTGCTATGTGTTCACCAAACAAATCGGTATTGACTAACTGAATGTCTGTAGTGGTCAGACAGATTGATTAGGTTTATAGAGATTTTGGGTCTTGTTTTGTGAGGAGTCTAACTCAGCAGGATTTTGTAGGATTTAATTCTTATTTTATTAAATATAGGCTATTTTCAACCTTCAGAGCACATGTGGCATATATATTAAACTGTGGATGTAACAAGTTATAAGAAAAATGTGTGAATATGAAACAAACTCTTTTTACTGATTAGTTCAGTTTTTGATGATTGATGCTTTTATTTTTGGGCTAGTTATTTTTCTAGGGTCTAATTTCTCCCTTCCATATATGTTATTAAAAATTATCTTTATATCCTCCCCTTCTATTATACTTTACTGATTAACATTGCCCCTTAATATATGGTTCTTCTCAAAATTAAGATTTCTTAAATAAAGAGACGCATTAAACGAAAAACTACAAGTAGTCCTTTGCATTTATTACCGGGGTAACCCAAGTAGTATCTGCTTTTTCATACAGAACAGAAGCCAATTTTCCTGCTGAATTAAAGGAGAAAGAAGATCAATCTGCTGGAAATGGCTATAAAATGCTAGTTTTTCTCTAAAATAAGCAGTAACGGCTGCTGCTGCGTTTTCAATTCACAATGAGGAAACATGTACTTATGGGCCAGATTACTGTTATTTTAGATCAAATGAAACAACAAAGAAAGAAAGAATAAATTTGCAAGGAAAATGCCTCCAAGTGTACTAGGGCAGAGTGTTCGTTGTGTGAGTATTAGCAGTGAAAATAAACATGATTTATTTTTTAACAGAGAAATTGTGATGTCTTTTTTTTTCCTTCAACTATAGCTTTCCCCTGCTTTTTATCAATGATTGCCTTGCTCTGCGTCTTATCAGCTTGACTTAGAAAGTGGAAAATCAGGAAACAGAGGGAGTGTGGATAATTATCCTTAAAAGAAGAAATCCCTTGAAAGACTCCTTCAGAAGTGATATATCCAAAAGGATGCTTCGATTTGATCCAAAATTTTGACAGTATACATACGAAGTTTTTTTTAATCGTGTATCTCACATAAAAGGCTATATTTTGCATTTTTTCAATTATCGTATTACTAATATCTGGTGAAATAGTTTTTGGTATCTTAGTACTTTTGTTTCAAAGCCTGCTCATAGCTTTATATTACTGTGAGACTGACAGTGTCAGCTGAACAGAAAATATTCTTTTATTTATCTGAAAAGACAGCGTCCTCCAAGAGAACAAAACAAAGACAAAAATCCTGTGGTGTTGACAGTAAGGAGCAAATTAGTACTCTTCCGTAATTAATCTAAAAGGGTAATAAATACCTCAGTTAATTAATAAATAAAAATATAAACCAATAGACATCATACAAGAAAATCTTCCTTTTGCTTGTTTGTTTAATTTTTTTGGCTAACACCAAGCAGATCTTTAACACAGAGCACTCTAAGTTCTTATAACTGAACAGGACAGGCATCGGCATTCTTTTGGTGGCTGACCACCTGGGTGACAGCAGGCTGTGAAGCAAAATACATTTAAACATGGACTACTTCTGCATATAACAAGCTTTTTATAATAATTTTTAAACACTTAAAAAAAAAAAAAAGACAGAAAGTACCGCTCTGGTTTTGCCATTGTGTAATAGAATAACAGCATGAACATAAAGGTGAATTATTTAATATTCCTGAAATTCACCACTTCAAAGCTATTTGTGTAAGCACGAATTGTTCCTGAGGAGGATTCTGGAGTACATAATTTTTTGTCTTTATCAGTTTAGATCTAGGCAGCATCAAAATGATTGGAAATTGCTTCATGTACATTGTGAGTTATTGGTGCTTATGCCAGGCTATGTCCACTAGCAAGTCCATTTCTTGTCTGCCTGATCACCTCAAGGGGGAAAAAAACAAAAGGAAATTGTTGCATTAGCAACGAACGAGCAAAAATCTCAGTTTTTACATTAGTAACACATAGCAAGGTCAGTAAACATTTATTTCTTAGCACTGGGATTTTATTTTAATAATCCACTGCTAATTAGAGGAGTTATGTTAAAAAATACTAATCTGCATAGCCTTACTACTACAAACTAAAATCTGACAGCTGGTCTAGTTTTGCCTTGCAGGTTCTAAAGACAAGACTTATGTTGCTATAAAGCAGTATGTAAGTGCTGAACAATATGATTAGGTATTCATCAGACTAATTCATCAGTCTGTTTATTCTAATAGCAACATAAATTAGCATGTTATACAGGAAAACAATCCTCTACCATTAATAAACTCAGTCTTCCACAGCAAAGAAATTAAAAATTAGACAGAAAGAAGACTATTAACTGATGTCAGGTTGTTAAAAGTTATTTTATTTCTTTCATTGGGTTTAAATAATAATGACATGACATCTAAACAAAGAATCTGGGCGTCCCAATTTACTATACAATGAGGCTCTCAGTAAAATTACCAGAGTTGAAAGTAACTTCCACCAAAAAAAAAAAAAAACCAAACAAAAAAAAGTGTTGAAATCTAAGTTTAAAGGAGGAATGATTGACATATCCTTCTTGAAAGTCAGAAGGAAACATGAATAAAGAAGGGCAAAGCAATAAGGTGGGAAGATTGTAGAGAACATTGGGACTGTAACAGTCACAAAAGGAAATGAAAGCAGAGATATAAATCAGGATAAGAATATGTGAAAATTTTAAAGATGAGGATGTCCTAGAAAACAAAATGCATTATACTGAGAGAACAGCCATCTGTAATGAGATTTTTGGGATGAATAATGGAGCTAAAAAACAGGAAGAGAGATTATGCAGCATTTTGAATACAAAAGTTGACATACTTGGAAGTTGAATGGAAAATGTTGTTAATCGAATTCTATGAGTAGAGAAGTAACTCAGTCCTAACGTGGATTTTAATCCATTCTATTGGCATTGAGATTTAAACCTCAAACTATTTTCAACTCATGTTTGTTAGAAGCAACTTGGTGTATACACTAGTTCACTCTCTGGAAGAACATTCCATTGGAAGTAATTAGCACCTGTCACCTGTTTCCCTTGACTGTTTTACTTAGAGAGTTCATCTATTTCAAAATATGCTGAACAACCCATGGGTAAAACTGCATATTACCAAACACTTGCTTTTTAATGTTCTGAATTCCTATTTTTCTCTGCACTGTGCAGAATTCAAATTACTTTTGACCTCAAGTGCACCCTCAGAATTTATCAGCATTGTGGAACTGAACTGTGGCCTTTGAAATGGGTTCTGGATCCTCACTACAAGGCTGTGCTATGTTGTATGATCTAAGATTAGCACTGTGACAGCTTTTATGATATTTCATCTCACTGTATCATGAGACTTCTCCGTACAGTAATCCTCAGGATTAATTTCATCGTCTGAATTACACTGCCACATCATCTCTTGGCAGTTTTGGTCATCATAGTTGTTCTAATTATATTTTTCGTTCAATGTGATTAACGCAGATTCACGAAATCATATTGCAAGTAGCTGTCACAATTTATGTTTTTGAAAACATAGATCAGCAGTGAAGCAAACATAATGTTAAAGACTGCCTAGTTTATAGATTGCCTTATTTAAGTGCATTTGCTATTGCAAGTACTTGGTATTGCAAGGTTATTTTGTCAGCATCTTTGACTGAGGACATATGTGTTTTAGATTTGAAGATGTTGATGACTTTTCAGGCAGCTAAATTTACATAAGATCATAAAAATTTACATAAGATCATCAAATTTACACAATATTATCGTCATATGCAGGCCATGTCCACCCATAGACTCATAGCTCTCATGAGTCACAAAGTTTCTAATAAAGTTTTGATTCTGCTCATGACGTTTTTCCTAGATTTTCTATTCAACAAAATTTGTATCACTTGTACCTTGCTCAGAAGAGAAGGCTGATTGATTTTCTGTTCAGGCCTCTGCAACTTCATCAGTCAAACAGACCAGAATAACTTTGTCTTGTACCTTTCCAAGCAGTTGTCAGTAAAGGAATGCCCTGATGATTATCGTATGAAGACTGATTTCATTTCCTTGCTCACTGATGGAAACTGATAACATCTTTGAAATCTTTTTCATAGGCTGCTTAAGTAGACAACACCAAGCTTTCTTACCAGTTTGTGCAAATCATACAATTTGACATTTGCTATTTATTTGTTGGCTTTCACAGCTGTAGAGATACTCAGTGATCTTGAAAACTAATCAGTTATTGGAAACAGTTTGTAATTATCTTGCACTCATTGTATACCAAATAACCATTATGTTTATTGTGTTAATGACTAACCCATTTTTTCCAGAAGCATTGTGTGACACTTAATAGAAGCCACTTATTGACACTGCAGCAGAAATTTAATTTTCTGACTACAGACAGCTTTAAATTCATAAGAAAAAAATTTGAAGCTTTTTTGTCAACAACAGCTGAAAACTGGAGCCATTTGGGTGATTTTTTTACCAACTTTCTTACTTTTTTTTTTTTTGCCCATTTTTCGGAATAAAGACATTTTACTTCCCCCCAGAAAAGTTGTACTTCATTTGCTTAACTTATTTAGTGTTCCTCAAGGTTGGGCAGACAAACTGAAAACTTGCCACCTCTGGGCAAAATATCTCTATTTTAGGGTCGTTTCTAATTCAGAAACTAAAATACAAACATTCAGTGCATGTAGGAGCTAGTGAGAAAGCAACTACATGTACATCAAGGATTACTTTAAGGTAGTGCAATTTTAATCTAATTTAATACCCTAACACAAATTTATTTCAAACTATAGGAGTAATGTTCCTTCTAATGTAGTTCCTATTTTTTCCTCATTTCAAATCCTCTACAAGCAGCCACCTTTTATGAGTTTTGTTTCTGTGAAGTTCTGAGCTCTCTAACCTGCCATTTAAGTTACTGAGAATAAAAATAAGATTGAAACATTGAGTCTGTAACATTTCTGTAGTTTTGCTTTAAACCTATTCTTTTGAGTTAGAATTATTTCCTCACTAGTATGTTAAACAGTTATTCTTATGGAACTGTGAAGCTGAGTTGCCTTGACTGAGTTCATAACAAACTCAGTTCCACAGGGTTCTTAATTGTTTAGAAATCTTGAAAAGTATATGGTAAGCTGATGCATTTAGACCAGTGTCCACCTGAAAATCAGTTTCTACATTCTCAAAATAATGTCTGCTTCATCATGCTCTTCCCTAAACAGCAATTACATGGATATGCTTTCTGCTTTGTTCTGCTTTTTTTAATATATATTTACTCATAAATATCTCTTTATAAACAGAAAATTGTGCCTTACCAATTTTTCTCTTTTTTTTTTTTTCCCCAGACAAAGAATATATGATTTTTTTTTTCTGTTTTGTATTTGGGCTCCATTTAAACATATAACATGAACATATACCAATAATTAATGTATAGACTTTTTCTACAAGGACTACCTGTCAGAAATTTTTTTAAGGTTTTCCTTTTAAATTGCTAGGATTTGGTTCTTTTTATGCTCTGATTGCAAAATAAGCAAAAACATTAAATAATCAAACATTTAATAGTGTTATTGCAGTAAGAAAGACCAAGCTGGAGAAGAAGCATCTTTCTATGGAAGCAGCTGATAAGAGTTATAAAAGGGAAAAATTTTCAGGCGCACTAACTTTCAACAAGTCTGGCACAGACAGATCAAATAAGCAGCTGTGTATAAGTTGAGAACAATAACCTTAACTTAGGGAAAGGAAAATATCCAGCCTCTGCACAACAAAGATAGAGACGGGGGTTGGCATCTCCTTGACAACCAGGAGTGAGATGTCAGAGATGGAAAGGTATTTTTTGTGAAAATTTTTCATTCACTACTGTGTGGTTTAACTTCTACAGATTGTCTGTAAGAATTTATTGTGGTACACAACAATTTCACTGGTTCAGTGTCTGTGTGTTAATTCACCTTTCTGAAAGAAAATAATAGGTTTGTGTAGAATCCATGAAAATTAGTAGGGGTATCCTGTCAGCCACTGCCATAGATAAACTCACACAATCAACTTACTAAGGACAGGATCACACAAGGAACAGTCAAAGACTGGTTTTCATACAACAACTATGTTTTCTACCTCAACCTTCAAAATTTGAATCTTTAAGGGAGATCTGCAGAGTAGCTCCAGTGCATAAGACGGAGGGTAAAATTCTGACAAATGTTAAAAATTTTGGACATAATGTAGAAGATGCTGAGACTGGAGACATAAAAAGTCTTGCTTCTCACCCACTGCTAAAAGTGCATTCTCTCACAAATGCAAAACTCTTGTATACACTCGTGCTGAATCTGCCATCTTTTTGCTTGTTTGTATCCTATTATGCCATGTTGTCGCTAACTATTTTTCTACCTCAAAGTGTATAATGGATTAACATAATTCACAGGTTATCGTTCCCAGCCTGGTCTTGCATCAGCTTGATTATTTCTTTGGTTGTCAGAACTATTGTGTGGCTCATCACGAGAATTTGTCCATTTTTCCAAACATATCAATTGCTCAACTAAAGAATCTATTTCTTAATACAAGTCTTACCTTATACAAGCATCCAGTTTACTTAAATATTTCCAAATAAAATGCTAGTATGGTCCTGCAATTCAGTGCATTTTCTGAGTGACAGAGTAGTAAAAGGCAAATTTTTAAAGAAATCTACATAGAGTAGGAAAAAAATTGGGCATAGCAGATACGTATCCTGAAAAGAATGAACTATAAGCAAGCTAGTATTACTTAAAGAACATCTTGTAAGCCTTGTGACTAGTTTGATTAAAAACATTGGATATGAATAATCAGCTTCAGTCAAAAGAGTGTGAATGGTAGGAATTACTCCATACTTGAATATAAAGAAAAACATCATTACACTGTTGTATACACTTATATTATATCTGGTCTTAAATATTGGTATGCTGTCACTCTACTTCAAAATGTGAAAAGGTATATAGAGTGTTATAAATGATGACTGAGTGAGTTAGGTGACACCTCTAGTAGGAGACATTGAATAGACTATGACACTTCATCTCAGAAGAGAAATGACCAGAAGAAGGCATTATGAAGGTTTAAAGCGGTAAGATGAAAACAGAGACTGGTAATTTTATTTTTTTTTTTTTTACTGTACAAGAACACAGCAAATAAAATGATCAGACAGCATGCTGGAAACACATAAAAGGCAGTTTTTCAAGTGGCAAGCAGTCAACAGCTGAAGTCCTTGCCAAGATGTTTACAGTCCCAAAGCATAAATAGGTTCATAAAAGATTAGATAAATGCATGGAAAAAATGCCCTAGAAAGTGCTATTAAACATAGATCCTTTGGCTGAGGCAGTCCCTAAGCTGCAAATCGTCAGAATTTTTCATTGCTCTACTGTTAAAAGGAGGTTTTCCTTAAGCAATGCTGACCTCATTCAGAGGCAGGATGCTGGGAAAGATGTATCTTTAATCTGACCTAAGGCACCTATACATATGTACTTACACTGTCCCGAAAAACGCCAGCTCAATTTGAAACCATAATTCCAGCTAGTACTTTGATGTCCTGCCAATCTCTAAACGTTTTGCTGAAGTAATACCTCCTACAGTAATATTTCACCTTTTGTGCTGCATAGTATATTCCCTCCTTCCATCCCTATTTTTGACTGAGCTACAGTTTTCACTAAAGCAGAGGTTATAGTTCCATTAACACATGCGTTAGTTTTATTTAAATGGCAACATTGAACTATGACAGGAGGATAGGGTGTTGTAACTGGATCCTTCTACTCAGTAGGATACACATTTCAATTGAAACCTATCAGTAAGTGTCATAATATCAAATAAGAAAGAATGACATCTAGCAGTCATCCTCATTAAATGCAAAAAAAAAAGACATCAGAAATAAGTGGACAGTTTTTCCACTGCAGAATTTAATAAAGTGAATTGCACACTGCTGAATGGGGGGGGGAAGCTGTCAGTAAGTGTCTTTTCATATATATATATAAAAGGAACATTTCATATTTTGCAGAAGGAGACTATTTGTGTTGCGAATTAAATGTTCTCACTTGGGAGACGGTGTTCCACCAACTCCTAGCACAAGATGGTTGAAACAGATGTCAAAAAATTCAGCTGGGTCTTTTTAGTCAATGAATGAAGAGATCTGGTCTGATCTGCCCCAGTGCTGTGTTGACTTCAGGTCCTGATTACCTTAGTTCACCGGTTAGATCACCCTGTCCTAAGCTGAGTGTCAGCATGCAGCTTCAGTGCTTTTCCCTTCTTTTTAT
Organism: Cephalopterus ornatus; assembly: GCA_013396775.1. Lineage (NCBI taxonomy): Eukaryota > Metazoa > Chordata > Aves > Passeriformes > Cotingidae > Cephalopterus > Cephalopterus ornatus. The sequence goes on along the minus strand of VZRE01006301.1, from coordinate 85,124 downwards.
TTTTTTTTTCCAATCTCTACCCTCATTTCCAAAAAACCAAGCTCACCATTTTTTCCTACTTGTAGTCCAAGTAACACTTTTAAATGCTAGGCCAAGTGGTACAATAGAAACTGCTCTGTAGAGGGTTAAAAGCTCAGAGGGCCAGAAATAAAGTCGTTTTACCAAACGTGTTACACAGTGGTAGTGAATGCAGTAAGCTCTTGCTGTCACAGTGTTCGATATACTTACTTCAGCTGAAGTGAGTCAGAATGTGCCATTATCCAGGTATTGTCCTTTTTTGTGTGAGAGGGTGCATTTTGTTTCGTCTCTCTGTCCTTCTCTGATCGCTCAGAGGCTTATATTGCTCACAGGGTCTCAGGACAATTGGTTGTGCTCAAGTCAATCACCACAGGCTGTGCCATGAAGAGGCAAAGGGAGCTGAGTGCTGAGAACTGGAATACAAGTCCCTGGTAAGTCTGTCACTTCTGAAATGGTGCTCTGTCTCTTCAAAGATGTGGGTAGTTTTCACCATTTAACCAGTGCAGGAATTATTTGAGCAGTCACAATACCAAAGGATCACATTGTGAAAGAGAAAAGAGGAAAAAAATCTCGCTTTCCACCTTCTGTTCAGGGCCAATGATGGTCATTTTTTAAACACTAGATATTTCTACCAAAGCCTAGGTAAATAAATAAAAGACAAAATGAAAGTATTTAAATATGTCTAACAGGGAAAAAAAAAAGGGGGTCTTCATCAGTGCAACTCAAATAATTGAAATGAGAATACAAAAACACCAGTAACTTTCAAGATTACCTTTACTTCCAGGGAAGTAAATTTACTCCTTTAGACTACAGAAAAAACATGTTATAGTTTTAACTAGCATTTGCATTTTGCAAGAGCAACAGGGTAGTGAAGCCACTCAACAAGCAAATCATTAAAGCAGAAGTACTCAATAGCTTGTCATTGTCCACAGACTATGAAGAAACATAATCCAGATAATTTCTGAAGGTAGTTCACAGGGCTAGTGTATACAGCTAAACAGATGAACAGTGATCCTTGATTTCTATAAAGAAATTTGGTAACAAGTTTATTAAAAGTGCTGGTGAGCACTGGGAAAACACACAGAGAACTAGGACTGATAAGAAATGTGGAGACTTTCCTTTACCACTTCATAATTCCGGACATTTTTTTAACTATTGACAACCAAATTGAGGCTGTGATGGTTCTTTGAGCTCTGACGCAAAAGCTGACTTATTTATGGCAAAAATTCAGCAAAAAGAGCTCTGTGGGCTCTTATGTGATTGAATTCTGGGGGAAAACGACATGGAATTAATTCTGGATTTTTTTTAAAATAATGTCTTTTTAAATAATGAAAAAATAATCTCCAAATCCAGCATAAGGTATTATGGATCCTTCTGCCCTGGAGAAGAAGGAAAAATATAGTAAAAAAATGATCTCAAGGGATTGGTGCTTTTTGAGAGAGCAGTCGCACGTTTTACAATAAAAAGCAGAAGCGTTACGACTTCCTTCTGCTGTGAGCAGGAATTCTGTCATTCAGCAACAATCCCAAGCCAAGAGCTGCAAGCAACCGGTGTGTTTTACTGGTGCATAAAGATGAAGAAGAGCGCTGCGCTTAAGCAGGTACTTCTCTCTGAAGTATATTCCCAAGGGGGAGCTGCCAATCGTGCTGCCATCTGGTGGCTCCTGTTTAATACAGCTGCCTTGGCTTAAACTATTCACAAGGCAGCATCCCTCACAGGGCACCATTTGCAGACTGATTCAAACAAGGTATTCAAGCATAAGTTGCTACAAATGGATACTTTTGCAAGTAACAGTTCACTGATTTCTTGACAGTTCATTTTGGCGTCCATATAGAGGGCATGCTGCGACATTTCTCTAATTTTTTGAATGTGTAATTGAAGGCAAAGGGTGAAGGAAAATGTTGAAGAAGAAATTTAACACTTCACTGAGATAGCTGTGTCGGCAACACTACTTTACTAATCTACTGGACCAATGAGGAAAGTGAGGATAGCATGGATTAAGCAAATAGTGGATAAAACAATGTTTAAATTACCATTTAAAAGCATAAAAAAATAATAGGGACATAAACCACCAAAAAAAGAGTATGTCATCAATGATCTATTGTAATCAAGTATAGCCTGAATCTATAAGGTCACAGAGTACAGTTTATACTGTGTGGATATATGAACCTGGTCTGCGATTAGTCTTCTATAAAATGGTCTTGTAATTATTCTGAAGTACACGGACAGCTAAACGTGAACAGTGTGATGGAAAAAAAAGAGTATTCTACTCAGGTTGAATATTTAATATTTATTACTCCAGTGATATTCTCATGAAGTTTTCTAAACAGTTTTGGTAGCTAAAATACATCTGGATTAAAAATATTTTGCTCTATCTTTGCAATTGAAACAGAAAATTAATAGCTTTTGTACTATGTTAGTCTAATTTTCGTATGACCTCTTCTCAAAAAGTACATTATGTAAATAAGACTGATATCTGATTTATTCTGAACACGAAAAGGTGCAAAAGAAACTACTAGTTAAATGTGAAACCTTGGTTAGAAAACAGGTGACTATTAATTTTACATTTACATTTTACAAGTGCATACTGCCTTAGGAGCTTGCTCACACAAGACAAAGCTCCAATACTTTCAATATTACTATGAAATGAACACCAATTACTTGTTTTGCTGGAATAGTTGAGAAACAGCACTCTTCAAGTTTATTGGAACAACTTAAATTGAAACAACCTACCGCCACTGCTTCATCTTTTATGAAAACAAAATTTAACAAGGTAGCCCTTAATTACCATGTGTTATCAGCCCAATATTTTGAAAATGTTTTACTTCACTACTTCATTTTCTATTTCCTTATAAAGCCATGAACATCAGCATGTGTCTATCTACTAGCCATATTCCCTGAGTGAATGCAGAAGACAATTTTATGTGCTAAAATGCGGCAATTTAAAGTGCAAGGCTTTCATTCGACCTTGTTACTCTGTTTTGACTCTTGTGCATCTTTTGCTTACATTAATAACCTCAAATGTCTTTCTAATATAATTCATATTGACATCAAATGGCAGCCTGTACAAATTGCAGTTTCAGTTGACTGGTTGCAAAACGATTGTCAATAAAGTAAATCTAACTACTGGGATTGTACAGCTCCAACAGCATGCAAAAAAACATATTTTCCCTGTTTTTATAAAGTCCTAAACATTTTTATCTATGAACATATACAAACAAGTTGTGAAGGATTAGGAATCTTTTGTGGTTTTTTTTTTTCCTGATGATCATAAAATGATAATAAAATCCTGTTTATGCAGGAGACATTCCTCTTTCACTTAGAGGAAAAATGCTGTTCAGGTATGAAACTGAGTCAAACACTAATGAATAAGTAACTGCCATCAGCAATTTGCGTACGGTTACCTAAAAACCTGAGAAAAAATTTATAGAGACAACTGTAAGTGGCAGAGTATAAATTGAAGGGTTTGAACAATTTCTTTTATTTCACTGGAAGTAGATAATATCATAGATTAAATTTGTATTTTTCATTTACTATGAATTTATTCCTATGTTCTAAATGAGGACATAATCTGACTTGTCATCACTTATCATAAAGCTTTGTCATTGATTTTTACTTGCTTTTAAGACTTATATTTGTCTTCTGCTTCCTGAGACTCAAAACCTTTCTCCTTCCCTTCCCTGTACCTGTTATTCTCCTAAATTTAGTGAAATAATTATATATAAAGATAGAAAAAGTGACAGACAGCATTTGTTTAGGAGGCAAAGTGAATTAAATAGAGTGACACCTTGTAAAGTAGGGGTTATTTTGCTATTAAGAGTCCTAGTATGAAAGGATAAAATGAATTAGTCTGGAGGAGGTCAGTGACTATCTTTGAAACATGCTGACTGACATTTCTCATTAGATGTTGTGATCCAATGCACTAAGGTAGTTGATTAGCCAACTGCCTGATACCTTTATGTGCCACTGGGATCAAATAACATTTTCTTTGATATTGCAGAAGATAGTATTGCCCTCCCCCCCTCCCGTGACATCCCACCTTGAAAGAGAAGGGAAGACACAGATGCACAGATGCTCACGGTCAAAGAGGAGCAAAAGTCAGAGTGCAAAAGCTTACAAAGTTTTATTAGTAAATTGTATACTTGGTATGGAAATTGTTGTTAGTCCCTTACGTCCTAGTGTAAGCACATGATGGTGAGTTTTGAATAAGGTTTAGGGTGAAAGAGAAGAGAGAGAGATTAGAGAGAGGAAGAGCGAAAAAAAAGAAGAGGGGAAGAGAGGAAGAAAGAGAGAAAGAAAGGAAGAAAGAAAGAAAGGAGAGAAAGAAGGAAAGAAAGAAAAGAAGAAGAACACTCTTACCAGGAATCCTTGGTTGGATCCATGGCTATCCAGCTATCAGTGTTTGAGACATACACATTAGCACCTTATCTTCTGGGCTTCTGCACTCTCTGGCTGACTTTCTCAGCTTAGTATATAACACTGGCTCTAATTCTGAGTAGGACTTGCCCTAACGTAATTTAAGTAGGATATCACCTTGATTTTCCAAGACATTGAACCTCAGGGAAAACATGTCTCAGCACAAAACGTCTCCACTGCCAGTGGCTCGCCAGTGCTTGTGCAATGTGGTAACTAGTGTTAGCTGCAGACAGTGTAAAAAATTGTCAGGGGCTAGGGACACTGAATCAGTCACCACAGTCCATGTCCCGTATTCTCTGGCATAGAAGGAATGAGTGTAATTATAAGAAAAGGGTTAAGAGTTAATATCACAAGTCCAGCTTTCAGCTGGGAACAAAGCATTAACAGAAGCTTTTTCTCGTGAATGCTTTATTTTTGAAGGTACTGAGGTAGCCTGCCCAGGAGGCATACAGTAAATACTGGGCAAAACAGTTGTGTAGCTCATGAGGATAGAAGAAATGAATATTACAGCCCAACGGCTGAAAAACTGGGACATGGCCTGGCAAGAGAGCTGTTCATTATGTGACTGGCCGTTGGCTGCCTCCAGTCTGTGTCCATCTGTTCTTCCTCCATCCTCTCATGAGCCCTACAGCTCCCACTGTCTTCAATGGCAGTTGATTACGGGCTACTTGATGGCAATGCAGCTTTAAAGAGACTATGTAACACTGATGCCATAATCTCAGATCCATTAAAAGCACATTTGCAGTGGTGATATTTCTCTAAAAGAGGTAAGAAATCCAATGGTTCTCTTTCTTTGTGGTGGTCTGCATGACTTCCAGTTATATGCAGACACACTATATAGTTTTTGTTTATTTGTATCACTATTGAAAAAACAGAAGATCTATGAGTAATTCAGACAGTCAGCCTCTGGTATTCAGCTGATGATCATTTTGTATAGAACATGGCATTTTCTATATCCAGCAATGAAAAGCAAGGCTGTTAGAAAGACAAGAATTTTCAGCAACATCCTTTTTGTTGTTTTCATTAAATAAAACCAAAATGTACAGTTATGACTGAGTACTCTATTTACTTCTCAGGACTGAAATGTGATACAAAGTGTGTTTTTTCAGACCCTATTCAGACCGAGGAACGCCAAAAAACCCCAGAAAATAAAAAACCCTGATGCACTCAATTAATGTTTCTTGTCAAATTTCTGCAGGCAAAATTAAGTTACTGCTCTTGTGATTCTTTTTAGACTTATTTCAGAAAATTTCAAAGCAAATAGAAAATGGAAGACAAGTGCCTTTCAATGAGTCTCCTCAGATTTTTAAACTATTTCTGTTTAACATTTATTTCACGAACATACGCTTAAAGACATAATTTGTTTAGATCAGTTGCTCATTATTAAAAGATATTAACTTAAAATTTTGTACAAATAGTAATCTTTGGGCATTTTCTCAGTGTGACCTTTTTGTTAACCCTTTTTACTGGCCTTTATAAAGAAGTGCTTAAAATGCAGCCTATGCTGAAAATGAGAGTATTATGAACAAGATACTAGTGATTGGGGTCATCACTATAATTATTTTAGCAACACAATTAAGTCTTAATCAATTGCAGTCACTAAGCACTGTAGTAAACAGTGCAGTACAAATAAGTGCTGAAAGTAATTTAGATAATGCTTCTTGCTAAATTCTACTTTGTACTGCTCTAATAAAAAGATAATTTCCTGGGAGGCCTTGCTTTGAAGACTATTTTACTCTTTCTGCTCCTCAAATATAGTAAAATTAAACCTTACCTATAGCTGGTTAAGCTTCCATAGAGCTTGGAAGACAGTTATTATTTTTGTTTACAGTAAAAGTCAATTTAAAAAAGGCAAGCACAAAAAGGAAAATCATTAACTTCTCCAGTCCACATTTTTTCCAGTGTTTTTTTCAGAGACTGCCCTTCAAACTTACCTCTCAAACCTACCTCTCTTCAATCCTTCTGTCATATGCCTGCACGAAGCTGATCAGAAGGTTGAAATTCAGCCTTCAAGAATGCCTCACAGCAGGAAGAATTTAGCACTTGATCTTTTCCTCTGTTCCATGCTGTGTGAAAAATATTTCATTTTACAAAGTAAAAAGGTCTTTAAATGGTGAAAATCTGTATGTAATCTCAGAGAAAAAGAAAAAAATAAACACCAAACAAAACAAACAAACATGTTTGAAATCTAGTCAGGAAAGACAAAGTATTTACCTTTTTTGTTTAACAATCTTTTATCCCACTCTCTATTTTTATAAAACTATTTTCACTAAATGGATAATAACATCATATCATAGGAGATTGGACAAATAGATGGAAGGTCCTTGATTTATCTTTATGGAAACATCACTTTTTCACCTTTAAAGTTACATTTTGTATACATACATGTGTAAATGTAAGATATATATACGTATATCTATATATATGAGGGTGAAAGATCATTAATAAGTATCATTATAACTGTCACAATTTCTGTATTTTTAATATTTTATATTCTTCCAATCAAGCATGAAACAGAGTTGTTCTGTTTCGTTTTTCAGATTATTAGAGAATTATTTAGATTATTCAGAGAATTAGTTCATTCTTCAGTTTCCTCTTGTGTCAACCTAACTGAGGAGGAGGGGAGTCTGTTCTGCTCCACTGATAATATCCTGACTTCCAGAGCTAATGTTTACTTTCAAAAATTATGTGTTGTTTAGCTGGAAAAATCAGATATTTTATATGGTGCTATTACCACTGTGCTTCTGCACTGTGACTCAGAACCTGCAAGAAAATATGTAGCCTTGTATATTAGTTAGCTGGCGTTATCACATATGTCAATATTTAAATAATTGAATTCAATATGGTTGCAGACAGATAAAAGACAATAAGAGTGACAGGACAGAATTCCTAACACTACAGTCAGTGTTCACAGCTGGGACTGAAGTATATGCCTGAGTTCAAGTGTGTAGTTTTGTTTTCTCACTTTTAACTTCCCTCTTCAGCTGAGTTTCTTCTTTGTCAGAGCCAAGGATATGTGTTGAAAAAATTAAGATGACTGAACACAATAAATCTTTTCTGTTTTAGAATAATATTAGCCTACTCTGTCATAGCCAATAATAGATTTTTTTGCCACTTGCAAGAAACAAAAGGTATTTTTTTGAATAGAACTCTTCAGAATGGAACAGAAACAGAAGTGCATGTGGAAGGAGACTCTCCACTTTGGAGAACAAGGCAGAAATTAGCAGAAAAGCAATCTGCTTCTTTATAATTCTGTTTTGCTGTATTTGATTGATTAGAAGAACCCTCCTCCCCTTCTTGTCCCAAGTTGTTATGTCAAGGGAATGTGATATTAATTGAAAATTCTTCCTTCCCCTCAGGTATCCAAATGTTCATATGGCAAGATTAATCCTTCCTGTTAATTTGATTACTAATAAAATATTACAGTTTTTATTTATTACTCAGTTTAATAATTAATTTTCCCCACCTGTTATTTGACAGCACTTTACTGCACTGGGATGGGAATCACAAATATTAAAGGCTGATAGATTTCTGCCTATTTAGGTCAGAGTAAAATTTGCCAGGTGTACAAGTACTATACCATTTTTTCTGGAAATGCTATTACCCTATGTAAACAGCAGAAAGTAGGACACATGTTCTGAGTTCATGAAAAAATTATTGAAAGAAATGCTGAAAATCAACTCAAATAGGGTTTAGTACAGAAATAATTTACCCTACCAATTTTTTCATGAACTTCGAGAACAAGTTAGATGGCTGTTTTATCTGTTCGTACTCTGGAAAACCTTTTCCTCAGTGTTAATTGCAAAGAGGTTCATCTCTGCTGAAAGAAGAAAATTAGGTCAGTTGAACTGAGAACAATCTATCCGCTCTAGGGAAAATGTATGCATATGGCTTTATGGATAGCTACAGGCTATATGTATAGATATGGACTTCCCTCCACATCTATAGAGGTATACAGACACAGAGGCATACATATGTATGTGTGCATATGCACACAACCAGAGCTAAATGTACTTATTTCCAAAATGACACAAAGTCCTTATCTTTCACTTTATTCTTCTGAGGTAGCTTGTGAATGATGGGAAAACATTGTTTCAGTGAATATGGATGTTTCTTTTGAATTTGATGTTATTTTCACATTCAAAACTAAATTTGACTTTGCCAAAAAGGTAAGTAAACTAATGTACTAGGCCAACTTTTTCACTATTCACACAGTGTAAATGCATGTAAATGATGTTGGCAACACCAACATTCAGAAAAATGAAGACTAAAATGATATTCTTATTCATTTACTCAAAAGTAGAAATTTCATTAATCTTGGATGAATATAGCTCTTAGTAAATAACCTCTATACAAAAAATTTTCATTTTGAATAACTAATCTAAATAGGAATCAAAATCAAAGACTAAAGAAAATAATTTACCACTGACTCCAGCCTAGATCACCAGAAAAGGCAATAATACCGCAGGCAGAATATTGTTTATGGTTGTGCTTTGAATTTCAGGAAACTGAGACCTTTTATATTCAATGCTCATGCTTTTTTATTCCAAATAGCAACTTACCTTTTTCCTCCCAACAACAAGAACAAAAAGGAGAGGAGAGATGAAGTATATGCTTAACTTTCTACAAAGAAGAAAATGCAAGACTGAATAGGAATTTAGGAATTCTACTGGATACTCTGACTATATTATTAATATGCGATTCTAAAATAATAGCTTTTAAACTTACATTTTGGTTGAATTAATGTTATAATTGTTGCAGGGGAAAATCTCTTTTACCCTATAAAGATTAACTTAAATCAAATATACTTAATATTACTTCGCAATTACCTATAGTTTGTAAACTAATTATACTAAGCTTTAGAAAGTGTTATACTAAGCAATATTACATTGAACCAATCGTGTTGTGAGGAGGGGTCTAATCCAAAGTACTCATTCAGGAATAATGTAACTTTGGGGAAGAGTGGTATTACTGAACTAGCCTTTGGGGTTCTTTCAATTTCTTCAGAGCCAAAGTCAGTTCTACAGAGAAACAACATGTCTGCGTGTAGGTAAAATGAGGAAAACACTGATTCTCTATACTGACATTGGAAAAAATCAAAATTTTCCATGAAAAGAAATAAAATGGAAAAAAAAAAAAAAAGCCCAAAATTAAACTGCCATCTGTCTGTAAATCCTTTGAGCCTAATGATAGATGATATAGCAAAAGCCCCTTACTTTTTACCTCTATTTGCAATAAATTTATTTTTTATTATTATGCAAAAACTGGAATGTAAAATATATAGGTATTTTTTAACCTTTTAAATCTTCATTTTATAGAGGAGATTATTTTCTTTAAGTCATACAGTGGATGACTTTACTAATCCTTAGTATTCTTCTATTAGAATTTATCTGAATACTTTCATTAGGAGTTTATCTTTGTATCCTATGAAGAAAAAAGAAAAAAAATATATCTTTTCTAGAATATTCAGGATTCATTTAGCTTACACAATGTCTTCTAACTGCTTAAGTAGGTCTGAATGTACAAAATGGTATGTGCACAGGCAAAAGTTCAAAAGAAATCTTCCCATTCCATTTTTTGTGTGCAGTGGAGGAGCACAACTTTCCTATCTGTTAATTCTAACTCAATTACTGACAAGAAGCAGTTCAACATCTTTCCAAGGCAGATCATAATCCCCTGCAACTTAGAGGCTGATTCTGTGAATTTCACTGCAAAACTGTCTGTGGGTTTTTTATAAAATATATAAATTCTACTGAGATTTAGAAATGAAGCCTCATTGGCTCAAAAGCAGTAGGAAAGACGGGGAAGATCCTGACATGGCATGTCAGATGCTAATCTTTGACATTAGGCTGACAGAAAAGTACTAAAACATTCTGCTGTCACACATGAAGGAACAGAGATTTGTTTGTTTAGTCAAGCAAATACTTTTAAGGATCTGATAATATCATTACTTACATGCCATAATTTGAAAACACAAACAGTCTGTGCATCCACCACTCTTTCTGACACCTCGGGGAACATTTGTTCATTGCATATTATAAAAACTCGAGACAAAAAAGTATGCAGTTGTACACAAAAAAGTTCTTTCCAATACTCAGGGGTGAATGAATTGGGATGTTGGGAAATGTTTTTGAACTCCTGCTTATTTAACTGCGGATATGCAAGAAACACTTGTGCAGGTAAGTGCTATCAAGTGTTTTAAGAGAGCTGTATTGATAATTCAGACTAAAGCTGACATAGTTTTGCACCTCACATAACATTCAAATTGGGCAGAAAATGAACACAAAAAGAAAATCTGGGTAACCAAACCAGATTATGAGTGGAGTAATAAAAGATAAACAACAACTCCACAAGTGTTTCCTACACTGACTTGTACAATACAAGAAATGTATTAATAAGAAGGCCAAAATTAAATACTCCATATGGCTGAATACATTTAATGATTGCAATCATGCATGGAAGATTACATTTCATTTTTCCTTCGCATCATTTCAGAACTTAAAGTGCAGAACACGCAGAAACGAAACAGAATTTACTTGACACTAGAAACTGAATACAGGCTTCTCCATTCTTGCCCTCCAGAAAAGGGTTTGCATGTCCCAGATAAATGGCTGCAGAACCAAGCTGCGTGTGTCCTATACTCTAGTGGGGGGGAGAACCCCATCAGTGTTCCTCTACTTCTTTTTTACTTAAAATTTAATGCTTTCTATGAAAATTAAATAGTTTCAAATGAAAGTACTCCCGGCCTGTAATATTCTAGCTCCCTCAAGTCTGGAGACACTTTTACTTTATCTAAATAACTGATTAATTTAACCTGCAATGCTGAAAGTGATAAATAGTACTAGTTCATATGTACTAGTTACATATGCAATGCTTACACTTAAATTAGAATTTTCTGCCCAATATTAAAACCAAATCGGTTCCCAGAAAAAAGGAAACAAATATTTAAATGAGGTGGGTTAATAATTACAAATATATTATATAAAATGTATACTTATCATATTGCATATTTATGTATGTGCATGTATGATGTTCAGTTCTATGTAATTTAAACCAGTTTCTGTCAAATATTTCACATTATTTAGCTACACAAAAGCTTAAATTTTAGAGTCTTTTTGGTCAATTTTCACATTTAAAGATAGACATATACAGTGTAAGCCCCAAAGGAAGTCTGGTCTGTGCTATTAGATTTGGAGAGGATATATCAGTTGGAAGGGACCTAAAATGATCAGCTAGTCCAGCTGCCTAACAGCTTTAGGGCTGATCAAAAGGATATTTTTTTATTTAGTGATTAAAAAAAAAAAAATCTGTCTTATATAAATGAGAAAGTAAGATTTTTTAAATTTTTTTTAGTCCTATTTACTAAGGGATTGTATGAAGAAATAAGTGAAATTAATTAATATGTTCTGTTTAGTCACAATAAGTAAAATACACACATAAAATTAATTTGACTTTTTTTAAGATAGGAAAAGAATCATGCTAGAGTTAGAGTGTTTATTTTTCCTGACTATGAAAATCTGTTCATTTGACTAAATGTGACCCAGTAGTATAGAAGATACTACAGCATTGATCTTTCCCACTAATAACCTCATCTGCACCTCTGACTAAATTTCTTTTAATAATTTATCGTTACAAGACTGCCATACAATAGGCTTTGTTGATTCCAACTTTTGACTTCAGTTAAAAGCTTTTTTTAATTATTCTCTGAAGTTTTCAATCATATCTTATAACTAGAAAGCCTGAAGTAAAATCTAGTAAAAACAGGCAACTGCTTGTTATACTAAAGACATTTACAAACAAGGCCATGAAATCAGACGCAGAAGAATACAACAGGATTTCCATGATAGGAATTTATATAAATATATGCATTTAGATGAACTTGTCTATGTTTTTTCACTAAAAATACATAAGCACTTTTAATTGATTTCCGTGCTGCTGGGGAAGAAGTGTATATGAACTAAGCAGTACCTCATGTGTAATCTTTTTCCTACACAGTTCTCAGCACAGCTGCTTATATGACATTTCATAATGTCACAGGAGTCAATTGTTCTTTCTTAAAAATGATAATCAGGATGACTTCTAATGTCAGCTCCTTGCCTACATTCGTCCATTTTACATTATTTCCATCTGCTGTTATGGCAATATGGTGATATTTCTCAGTGATAAAGCATTAGTAAAGAGATTGCACTGTAGTTTAATTTGGGATTCCTGCTGCTCATCTTGCAGTCTTTACACATACAAAGCTCCTGATAAATTCAGAAAAAGTTTCAATGCCTGATGAATGGAAATTAGACCTTTTGTCTGTGTGCAGCGAGTGGAGCTTGACCACTGAGTAACAGCTCCAGCATGCTGTGTGCGGTTTCCTCATTAGTAGCTTGTGATTGTAGTTTTACATTTGCAATTATTTTGTGGGGGTTGCTCTTCTCCTGATTGCATTGCATACACTGGAATGTATTGGACAATTTAGGGTGAACAAAAATGGAAGCAATAATTCCTTATGCTCCAGGTTTTCCATAATGAATGTACTGGGGATTATACGGAGATTACTTCTAAGAAATAGCTCTTATAAATAATTGAAGCAAGACAGTAACACTGTGCATTAAGCTGCAAGGCCTCCTACTGAATCATGTTTAAAAAAAAAAAAAAAAAAAAAAATCCAGACCTTCAATAAATTTATCCCACTCATATTAATATCTAACAGCAATAAAAAAAAGTCACTCCCTTGCATTTTCTCAGATTATGCATTGCAGTGAAGGATTTGCATAATTCAAAATTCTCTGGGGTCTGGGAATCACTGGGAATTACAGGAAACCTGTAATTTTTCACTGCTGGTGTAAAAGCAAAATGTAAAGCAAAAAAAAAAAAAAAAAAAAAGGAAAGGAAAAGTTAAACGTGAGAAATGTAAAATTGTCAGCAGCATTTATTCCTGGAGCACTTCTCCCATGAAGACAGGCTGAGAGAGCTGTGACTGTTCAGAGAAGGTTCAGGCAGGTCCTTATCAATCTAAATACACACCTGAAGATACCTAAGTGCAAATGAGATGGAGCCAGACTCTTTTCAGTGGTTCCCGGTAAAAAGGCTGGAGGCAACGAGTACAAACTGAAGCACAGAAGTTTTTCTCTGATCATCAGGAAACACATTTTTACTGTTGAGGTGCCCAAGAACTGCCACAGGTTGCCCTAGGAGGTTGTGGAGTCTCCTTGCTCGGAGATAGTCAAAAGTCTTCTGGACGTGATCCTGGGCAATAAGCTCAAAGTGGAACTCGTTGAGCAACGGTTTGGATTTGGTGACCTCCAGAGGTCCCTTCAACCTTAGCCATTCTGCGACTGATTCAGCAAGCTGAATCCATTTGGTCTGATGATCACAACTAGAACAGGATTACAGCTTTCATATACCCTGGGACAAGAAGATTCTAGAATTTAAATGTATTTTGGAATGTGTTTGGGAAAAAAAATCTGTCAAGGAAAACAACTTACAGGTTGACAAATATTCTCATGGCCGACAAATCAATACATTAACTCTAGAGAATAGCTTTGAAAATAACATATTTCATTAAGCCAAATCCTAATAATTGTGCTTTAAAAATACAAAATGCAACAACAACAACTTACAAAAGTATGGACATTGTAACTAGTAATCAGAGGTGAAAGATGTCGAGGTGGAAAAAAGGTGAAGTTCACTTTTTTAGTACTGTTGACACAAATATTCATAACTAGAAAGTCAAAAATATCCAGTTGAAATATTTGCAATATATTTGTAGGACAAAACTAAACAAAACAAGAGAGTAGTTTTAGATCAAAAATTAAAAAAAAAAAAATTCTTTGCTGTAAGGGTGATGAAGCACTGGAACAGGTTGCCCAGAGACATTGTGGATGCCCCAACCCTTGAGGTATTCAAGGCCAGGCTGAATGGATCTCTGAGCAACCAGGCCTAGTAAAAGATGTCCCTGCCCATGACAGGGGGATTGGAACTAGATGATTTTTAAGGTCTCTTCCAACTCAAATCATTCTATGATTTCATGAAATGTAATACCTTTGTTGTGCAGACAGATTTATTTTAGTCAAAACAAGTATCAGAACACAGAAAAGAAGTTCGTATGGTAAATACAGCAAATATATGAATACAGTGAAAAACTGTACATGGATTATGCAAAAACTAGTGATGGTCAAGTATCAAGAGGTAAATACAGTTCAAGTTTAAAAAAATTTTAAGCAGAACACCGCACACTATTGCTACCAGTACATGTAGCTGGAGGGACAGGATTCAGTTTTCCTTAAGTGGGAAGAATAACTTACGAAGAACTTAAGTGACATGGAAACTAAGCTGTTATAATCTTGCCACAGATAGAGATTTTCTGGAGATCAGGAAAATGTTATCTATTTTTAAAATAAATTTTTACCAAGTGGTCATATGGAATTACTATTATAAGTTCCCTCCAATCCTTCTCCCCCCAGTTTGTCAACTGAAAAAAATGAGCTGAAACTGCAGAAACAAGCATAGTACACTCAGGTTATATTTCTTTTCATTTTCTTAATTAAAGGTTTGTTATAAAAGCAATTTAGTTATGGACTTATTTGTCTCAGACATCACTGAAATGTCACAATGTAGTTGCAAAGAGGTCTAAAGCATTAAAAAGGTCAATTTTTAATGGAGTAGAATCCCTGGAGAGGCAGGAAACATTTCAAGAAGGAAGAGGTTTGATAAGGCACTGTTGAGCTAGTTCAGGTAAAAAAACTAAGATGCTAAGCATATCTGAAGTACAGCTATGATCTTAATAAATAGGGGTATAAATACTGCAGAAGCACAGCATCTTGAAATACGAAAAAAGTTGGATTGGAATAATGGAATAATGTTATTTTTCATTGTTATTATATCTGAGTGATTTTTTTTAAAAGCACTTGATTTGATTTACTGCCCTAAAAAATAAACCAACAAAAAAACCCCCAATATTTCCCAAAGTATTATCCAAACCTGAGCAAAAATTTAAGAAAATAGATGTCTAACTATCTGGCTAACATTTTTGTCTAATGGAAACTTCATAAATAACATGTGACTATAATAGCAGAAATAATTAGAATAATGACTTTTAATGAGTTATATATGAATTACTGAAAATTATTTAAGCCTGACTTAAATCTTTGGGGGTTTCTGTTTATCATTATACTGGTTTAAATTTTTTATCAGTAATGTTGCATGTTGTGTGTTAAGTAATTTTAACCATGAAGCATAACCTACATTTAAAATCTTCAGGTTTGCTTATATCTCAAATTAAACATTATATGTAGCTGTGCTACTATAACACATAATTTTATGGAATAGCTTCTACTATTAAATACTATTTTATATATCTATATAATGATATTATATACTATCATAGTGGTATATCTTCTGCTGTATGATGCACCAAAGATGCCTCTTTTGCGGAGGTGGTACATCACAGTTAGATGAAGTATGGTATTAATGCATTTTTCACTTTGTTGTTAATTTTCACTTAGTTGTAAGTTCAAGGTCTGTGAAGGTCATATCGAATTCCTTTTAGGAACTTTTGAACAGGTATCACTCAAATGCTTTTACATTAACATCCTGTTGTACTTCAGTATACAGACATGTTGAGATAAACACCTTCACAGCAGGAAATATTCCACACAAGATTACCAGCTACAGTCTGCAGGGCAGATGCCAAGAGACTAGCGTTTTAGTGGTTAAAAAAACCCAACAAACAAACAAGCAAACAAAAAAACCTGACCTACTATCCAGAAAATAGTTAACTTCATTAATAATATGAATTCGTTATCTCCTTTCCTATGTGGTGTTACTTTTCCCTTTATCCTATCAATGAAAAAACAAAATACATTGACGGCATCTGTAAATGTTTGGTAAAAAGTTAAAATTACATCATTCTTCTTCCTGAAAATGAGGTTTGCCCAAGGCAGTAATGGCACTGTTAACACTGAATGAATCTGCCCATTTTCTCATTCATCAGGAACACATAACAACTTCAGACATGACATGTGAAAGTTATGGCAGAATAGTGTTCTGTTTGACCCTTAAATCCTCCTTGACTCTCAGCTTCATGGATTTAAACCTTTTATTTAATTTCAAAATTGTCTACCAAAAAGCATTGTGAGGTGAAAACTTGCTCATCATTTTCAACATCAAAGAGATATTTTAATTCTTTCGTGAAATGAAGACTGATAGTAAATTATACCTTTATTTAGGAATATAAATGCTATTGTCATGGTGTTATATTCTCAGTTACACAATTATTTTCACTATTTCTAAGGAACTTTTCATGTAGAAATTACAGGATAATGTTCTGTGTGATTTGTACTGCAGAAGATGAAATCAAATAATAGTAATGCATTAGGAGTTTCAGACCCTCAGATCTTCAAATGCATCAAGATCTCATCAGGTAATTGCAGCCCCTCGCAAAAGTTTACAAAACTTAGAAAACTCCTGCGAAAAGGTGAATGCTGTGTGACTAGGTACTAGATATATGATACGATATATGTTTTGGGATATGATATGATATGATATGATATGATGATATGATATGGTATGATATGATATGACATGATATGATGATATGGTATAATATGATATGGTATGGTATGGTGTGGAGTTTGGGTGTTTTTTTGGGTTCGATATGGTCATCATAAATGTATCTTCATTCTTCCTAAAAGTACTTTCAAAATTTTCCTTAAACAAAATTCCCCTAATAGTTTCCAAAAAAGATGGGGAATTATTTGGAGTTTTTTCTTAGAAAAAGTTAAGTAATAGAGAAAGATGCCTTGCACATTTCCCATTTAGAGAAAAAAAAGCAATGAAGGAATCAGGGTGTCAAGTCATTTTTTTAACCCCAGGCATTTCTCCTTTATTGCAATCCTTTTCACTATATCAGAATTTTTGGTTGAGGCTTGGAATTCTCTTTAAATCTCACTTTTTATGCATTATTGAAAAGATATTAAATGCTTATTTTGGAACCATTCTTCACATTGATCACATTATTAAATGTGACAGAATCTTGAAATGGAGAGATTTGGATTAGAAGAAGACAAGAGGGAAATTAAGAAAAGATTCTTAAGTGAATCTTATAGCAGACATTTTGATCACGGACTGTATCTCTACACAGTAAATAGTGGATACTGATGGCCAAGTTGATGAGGGGCTTCTTGCTCTGAGTCACTGCTAATAAAGGTAGTAATCTATGGGATTAAAAATCGAGAGAGAAACTATAGACTTTGAGAGGGAATGAAATATCTTCAGAGCGTATTTTAAAACTTATGTAGTAACTACCTACTGCAAAGCCAATGTGCTGAACTAATAGTTTCCTGGAGATATTCTGTTTTGTCTCACTCCATTACTCAGTTCCCTGCACAATTTTCATATTCCCCTACTGAGTCACTAATTGCCCAATGTCTAGAGACCCTTATACAGAAATAAATTAGTTTGACTTATTTTTCCACTTGATTTTATTTCTCCTCTTTACTGTTGAATGGTAAAAACCAAAATGATCTTTTAAAAACCTCCAATGTTCATCTCCAATGTTTAGTTCTTAGTCATATTGCATACTATGTTTCATACTAAATTAAATAATTTAATTTCAAGAGACTATATTTCTGGATAGAACAGAGATTGAAGATCTACTTGTGAACAATTTGTAAGCAATAACATTAAAAAAACAATATTTAGGAACAATTTATAAAGTTGTGCTAGCTAAGCAATATTCTGGGTACTCTAACCTCATTTTCTCATCTAAAAATCAATTAAATCAGCAAACTGTCAGCTAGATTCTGCAAACCCAATATTATAAGGACAAATGCCCCTGCCTGCTTAACATTGAACTTCCCAAAAGCAAGAAAAGAGTGATATTTAATCTTATGTATAATGTTAATCATCTTAAGTATTCTCACTTCTTCCTTTGGATTTCTTTCATTCTGTGTTTAAATAGTATTTTTTTCCCAGAGAGATCCGGAAAATGAAAAGCATTCATACTGTTGGCTGTTTGCATAGACACCATGCATTGGAAGAAAGGTCACAGGTTTTAAATTCTAATGTCTACAGTAAAGTTTAATGACAAAATAGGTCAATTCAAGCATCAGCCAAGGAGAAAGTTCTCAGTTGTGTTCAAGCAATATTATTTTTTTTGTCAATTATAAAACGCTACCAGCTGAAGTCAACAGCTTCAGAAAATCCTCTAAATAAGGATAAGGAAATATTTAAGGTCCTTTAATACCTATAGGCATTTTTCCCTAATGTCTTATATAAGTTTGTCTGTGAGAACCTAAATGCCGATTTTAAAAACATGGACGTCCTTTAAACAAAAATTAGATTAATGTAAACCCATCTTTTGTTCAAACTCATGATATTGTAATCAAAGACTAGAAAACAGTGCTTTCAGTCATTATAAAACAGAAATTATGCTTTACACCACTGAACATGTATAAAACTAATATACGTTATTAAAAAACCAATACCTGATTGCAGAAAAGTCCAATAGACAACCAGGAGTGACTAGTACTAACTTCTGAAGGCTTTCAGTTCATAGAATCGTAAAACAGCCAAAGTTTGAAGGAACCTCAAAAGTACCTAGTTTAACATTTCATGGGATAGGGACCCTAGATAAGGCTGTCTAGTACCTTGTCCGTCTTGAAAACCTCCAGTTTTAGGGGGCCTCTCTCACATTCCTGGGAAGGTTATTCTACTATGTTTTGACTTCTCCATGCAACTGCTTGGGAAAAGAGGACCTCCTTTCTCTTTGTCGATGCACTCAAAGGGCTGGAATGCTGCAATGAGATTCATTCTTCTCCTATATCCTTAAGTTCTTTCATTGTAGGGCAATTTCTCCATGCCTTTGATCAATATCATGGCCCTCCTTTGGGCCCTCTCCAGTCTGTCTGAGATTTTCTTGAATTTTGGGGACCAGAAATGGACAGAGAACTCCAGGTGCAGCTTGACAAATTCTGAGTAAAGGGCAATGATCACATGTCTATCTGTGCTAGTAATACCCATGCGGAGGGATGCCAGGATCCCATTTGCCTTTGCTGCTTCAACAGCACACTTCCAATTCATGTTCAGCTTGTTGGCCACCAGGACCCCCAGCAGCAGAGAGGCTGCTCCCCAGTCACACAGATCCTAGCTCATACTGGGTTTTTTGGTTATTCCGACCCAGGTGCAGGACTTTGCACTTTCTTTGTTCAATATCATACCGTTCTGGCTAGCCCACTCTTCCAGCCTGTCTCGGTTTCTCTGAAAGATGACTCTCCCTTCTGATGTGTCACCTTACTACTCAGTAAGGTCATCAGCAAACTTAGTGAGAGTGCTTTAATTTCCATCATCCAGAACAGCATGGGGCATCAATCCCTGTGGGACCCTACTTGTGACAGGCTGTCATTCTGAGTAAAAAACATTGATCACCAACCTCTGAGTGCAGCCTGTTAGCCAGTTTCCTACCAATCTCGAAGACCACCAATCCAGTCTGTATCTTACCAGTTTGTTTAGAGGGTTGTGGTGAATAGTGCCAAATGATTTGCTGAAGTCCAAGTAAATAATATCCACTGTTCTTCCTATGTCAACAGAAATAGTTTATTTTGTTCTGGAAAGTGATCAGGTTAGTGAGGGATGATTTACTCTTCTTTTTTCTCAGTTACCCGCTTCAACTGAATCATAGAATATTCTGGTGGAAGGGACCCACAGGTATTAGTGAGTTCAACTCTTGACTCTGCAAAGGGTAATCTAAAAGTTAAACCAAAGTTGATTAGAACATGGTGCTAATAAATACAAGGTCATGGATTCAAGCCCCATATGGGCCATTCACTTTAGAGCTGTACTTGATCCTTCTGGGTCGCTTCCGACTCAGAATATTCTGTGATTCTGTGATTGGATCTGAGTGTTGTCCAAGTGCTTCTGGAACATCAGCAGACTTGGGGCCATGACTACTTCCCTGGGGAGTTTGTTTCAGTGCTTGATCATAATTGACAGGAACAAAGCTGTAAATTTTACCTCTGTCCTATCTCAAATATGTAACTTCTCACTTTTTTTTTAAGTAAATCTTTAGAGTACAGTGTTGATAACTGTATCAATGCATATAGACTTATGCCATACTACTATTTTTTGTATCATTTTAACCTATGTAAGCTATGTTGAATGTAGAAACAACTATTTTACTGAATCATATGGCAACATATTTACCCAGCGTTCCTTAAAGTAATGTATTCTAACTGAATCTGCACACACAGAGATTATTGATGTCAAATTGGAAGACTTCTACTGTACAGTGTCTACTGTTAATTCAGACTTAAAAGGTAAAGTAAAAGGAAAAACCCCCCAAACTAGTGTGCTCAAGATATAAAAAAAGACCAGATTCTCACACAAATCAAAATGCTATAAATTGAGTAATTTAAATGAAGTCAAGAGACTAAGCATTACTGTAAAGATAACACATGTGAGAGAAAATTGAAGCCTTTCAAGAAATATTTTCATTTAAATACATTTAAAAGGTTAAAGTTACTGAAATATTAAGGGGAAATATTAAGCAGACCTACTGCAAGCAGATTCTTTGAGGCATACATATGAAGGAAACACACTGAGCAGAATCTTACCAAATGATTTCCAACATAAGGATACAAGCAGGAAATGCCGGTAATAAATACAAGGAGCCTTCTATGGATTTTGGATACAGAATAAGTAGTCTGAAGTAATTGAAATAAGTAAGAGCACTTATACTTGAACGGGACTGCAAATAGACATTCATATATTTATATTTTTTGAGAGAAATGGTGGTAATGTTGAGAGTATTCCTGTGCCTACAGAGTTACATATGTTCCAACATGGAAGCAGCAGCAGGATTGAAACACTTTTTCTTTCCCTGAATAGCAGATAATTGGAAAAATGTTGATGTTCCCAAAAATTCTGAAATAATATTTGCATTGCTCTTTTTTATAATTTATCATAAAATGTTTGGTCTGTTTGAAAACTTAGTGAAGTTTGAGTTGATCTTCAGTACTACAAAAAAACAAAGTACAATCAACAAAAAATTAAAGGTGAGTAGTCCTCTACAGATTGTATATTTTTAAATTTTAAAGGAGTATATATGGCAAATATAGAGTATACGGTAAATATAATATTTGCCACACATACCACAACCTGTGGTAGGAAGAATAAGTGTCTTCTAGAACTGTACTTGAAATGAAACATCTTTCTTCACACAATCATATCACTATTACCAGTTCCTATTTAATGGTAGAAATTTATGGAGCAGAAGCTGCTTAGTGGTTTTAGTCTTAGTTAAACTAAACAAAAAGGTTATTTCACCAAATTTTGCTTCTGTAGTGAGTTGAATCAAAATTTATGGAGAAAGTAAATTTTATGGGAATGATACGTCAACACCCAAATCTGATACTGTCTGTAAATTGCAATGTGAAAAGGAAAATACCGATTTAGTTATTTTAGAATTTGGAGATGAACCCAGATGATGGGATGCTATTGAGGTTTTTATGACCATGAGTTGCATTGCATGCTTTTGTTTTTCACATAATTTCTTGCAGAAAATAATATCTTCCTTATTCAGTACTCATACCAAGAACACATTTTTCCTGGTCATCTGTTTACCTGGAAGTAAGTTTAAAGTGTTGTGTATTAATGACAATGCAAACTCTGAAACACTGGTGCTGTTCTTTGTTCAAGGGTGTTTATTTCCACAAGGGTTTATTATTGAAAAGGTAGCACTAAGCTGGCTTTGTGCAGCGAGAAAGCATTGGTCTGTCAAGGTGTGCTACAGGAGCATTGATGTGCCACAATGTACCACAACTAAACTGAATTTGGGTGAAAACACATACCAAGACATACTTTAGTGATTCTGCTAGCCAGCATTCATTATCTTCAATAACCGAGCTCTTTATGCAGGATACAAGAGCTTCACTTCATTTTGTAATACAGGCAGTAAAATGATGTGGGTTTTTTGGTGTTTACGCAGTTTGTTTCCTGTAATATTATAGCCATCTGACAGCCATCCGTACAAATTGACATAACATGTCAGACTGAACCCTAGGGAGCTGATAATAATTGTTATAAAAAAGTTGTCTGCCAGCTCTGTTCTCTATTGCTTATCTACAGACTTTAATATTTCTCAGTCTCCATTCTTCAGAGAAAGCTTCTTGGGACTTAACTGTCAGTTTTAAAGGGTGTATGAAGTAGTTTTGTTTGAAGAGCTCCTTTTGAAATACTGTTTCTTTTGCGGTAAACACAATCAAGCTAAGCCATAATTTGGAATCCTGTTCTTTCTACACTAAGAGTAAAACTAACAACAGAGTGTTCTTTAGAAGATGTCCTTTGTGGCAAGCTTACCTGAGTTAGATATGACAGATTCATTTCATCAGGGGAAAATAAAAATATTTTGTATTTTCACAGCTCTGTATTTGAGAAGTCATACATTTGTGACTCATTCATCTTCACCCATAGTCCAAAAGTTCCCAGCCTATGTCCTGACAGTATAGAATTAACAGTAAACTTAATCCTCTGAAGTTCCCAGAGAACATATAAGAAAAATAATTCTATTAACTCATTAATCTGAGTATTTTGAAGCAGTGACTGAACTGCTGCACGTATCTTTTTCAGTCAAATGGGGATGAGAACTCACTGAAGATTTTTAGGCTAGAGGAGAGGTGCAATTTTTTTTCCAGTTGTGTCCCATGTTATCCCTCTCCCGTTTGCCTTCAATTTCCAGTGGTCCAAGCCATTAAGTTCTGTGCCTCACTCTCACCAGAAGCTCCCCCACACTCTTAAAAAACTCCCTAAAAATTATTAATTAATATCTTCCTCAAAGGAACACATTTTCATTAAGAGTCTTAATTCTGTTAAATTATATACATATGTGTGTATATATGTAACTACAAATAAACTCCTGTTTGTTTTAAAGCTTCCATTAAGTTTCATTTCTAAGCCAATATTATAGGTAATAGAAAATGACTCGTTTTTGTCTCCAGATCTATAAGTCATAGCATCTAGCCTTTTGGAAATAAACAGTGCCTCAGTCATCCTCTGTGAGAATCCTGCTTAAACTTCACTGATCTGTGTTTTATAGGAGGTCAGATTAAAGGCTTATACTCTCTTATAACCTTCCAAAAAAGAAAGGAATCATCCTGTGCTTTAATCTGTGTTTCTGATAAGATTCTTTCATAGGGAAACTGTGAAGTGGTTTCTGCGAACAGAGATGAACTTCAGAGTAGCTCATCTGTCCCTGTGCTTGTGCTGCTGGGTATGAGTTCTATGTCAGAAGTACAAACCAGCGTTGATCGGAATTGGGTCCAAAACCATCCCTTTGCATTTTTACTTCCCCCAAGTACTGAAGTATAACCTCTTTTCCCATTATACTTTAATCCCCTTTTAAGCCTGCACAAGTTAAACTCATTTGAGTGATTGTATATGTTAATTTGATATTTCTAAAGGGGATTTTGTGTTGAGTACAGGATACTGCCAGAATTCCAAATTATCCCGCAGGAAATAAGAACTTTCTATTATTTATGATATTCTCTAATTATTTGAATAAGAACAAATTCAACCAATAACATTCAATTAGATGATTGTTTGCATCATTAATTATCACAGAACTTATCAGCAATATCTTAATTTTTTTGGACTAGCAGATGTTCCAGGAAGGCAAGGTGAGGTGAGGCAAGGTGAGGCAAGATGAGGAGAGGAGAGGAAAGGAGAGGGTAATGGTTCATGAGTATCATTACGCTTACAATAGATGTGTAAAAGAAAAAGATTTTCAGGTTGAATATTTAATTTCCATTTGTGCTGCTTCTCTGGTAAATGAACTTTACTGAACAAAACAAAAAAATATTTTTCATTTGTGTTCATTTTTTTCTCCAATATAATGAAAAAACGATAGTTCAAAAATTAAAAAAAAATAACAATTTTATCTCTTTCCCCTTCCTCATTTTCTTTTTTTTTTTAATAGGTCCAAAAGCACCCTCCAAGCTGGTAGGATGTGTAGCCTTTGCTTTTGCATTTTTCTAGTTTGTAAACTGTTCTTGTCACATTTAAAACATGAGATTATCTTATTTGCCTGCATCCAAGTGTTACACTGAATAAGTGTTAGAAGCTGCTCCCATCTCCAAATCCTAAGCAAAGCTGCAGGAAATTATTGAATTTAGCATGTACTCCCTAAAGGACAGGATCAATGTGATCTAAACCAGACAAAAAGAAACTAATCCTACTGACTAAGAAACAGTTCCAAAAGGGCAGGAAGGAGAAGGAAAAATTCAACATCACAGTAAAAATCTGTGATCCTTAAAAATCACTTCTTTGCTGTCACATAATCTTGGCAAGAATGAAAACTGCACATGCTAGCAGTTTACAATGCTTGTTTTCCAGAAATGGAAAGGGTCTGATTATCGGCAAAACCAGCTCAGTTTGGCAAGTCTAAGCAGGGTCATGATGAAGCTCAGCCAGCACCTCTGATTAGGATCCTACTTGTAAGTCTGCTAAGTCCTAGGTATGGTGATTGTTCTTGCATATAACGTAAGGCACGTTGGCAGGGTCATGTGCAAAGCAGTGGCTGATGATGTTGCTTTTCAGTGACAATTTTTCATGTGACTTTCTGGAGACTGAAGCCAGAGAATGAAGCACTGCATTTCAGATCTCTCCTTTGTTTCAGCAGTTTCAGAGTTGTATGTACCACTTTGGAGGTTGCATTGAGTTAACATGGTGAGTTTTCTGTAGAGAGGTTGCTGCAAGGATGGCCTCTGTGAGGAAAGACCAGGGCTGCCACAGGAGACAAAGTCAGTGTCAGCTGGCTCCAAAACAGACCCACTACCGTCTAAAGATGAGCCCATCACTGACACTGGTTGTGACTCCGTGATAACACATTTAAGAAACAGTATGTGATAACATATTTAAGAACAATAGCATATTTAAGAAAATCCAGTATGCTAACAATTTTTATGTGACTGAAGTTAGTGTTCTTTAAGCAAATAAAAACACGTTTTGTATTGTTAAGCTACTAACATTACTGAAAAGCACTGTGCAGCAGCTGTGTGAGAGAGGGATGAGAAAAATATGAGATAAGCAACTCAGCAGACACCAAGAGCAGTGAAGGAGGAAGCGGAGGAGATGCTCCAGGTGCCATTGCAGCTAATGGAGATGACCATTCAATACTTTGTAGGAATTAATCTGATCATCTATTTTTCTTCTTAAAATGCAAACTAGTTATGTTAACAATTTTTATGTGACTGAGGTTGGTGTTCTTTAAGCAAATAAAAGTAAGTTTAGTATTTTTAAGCTACTAACATTATTGAAGAATTCCAAAGTCCATCTTCTGGCCAAAAAACTGTGGCAGCTAGATATGTACAAATTCAGAAAGAGATCCTCAGATAAATGAACGCATTTAGACATATTATGCCTGGAATAATAAAAAAAATTGCAACATTATGATAACTTAGTTCTATCTATCTTCCTTTACCTACAGACGAGTCATTTCCCCTTTTTGAATTCAGGTCTACTTGATAGATTCAGATGTACCAAAGTGGAAGATTTTCTTTCTTTCTCTGGGATGTATTAGCTTCAAATTTTGATGTCTGCTGGTTGCCACAGAAACTATCGGTATTTAATAACCTTGAAAAGGAAGTTAATACAGTGTAGATAAACGTCATTCAGAGTAAATATCAAAAGCATACAAAAATATAAACTAAAGCATATGCAAATCTGTGCAAATAATAATGAAAATCTGTTCTCCATGTTTGAAAATGTATGCACGGTAACAGGAAGTATTTAAACTTCAAGGTATCTCACACACAATACCAGGAAAACTCAACAACTTTTAAGTGGTGGCTTTTTTTCATATTTTTCTTTTCCTAGTGTTACTTAGAATCTCTTCAAGTGTTTGATTTTTCTTTACCTGCAGTAGTGATCCTGACACAATTTAAGCTGTTATAGAAAAGCTGTAACATAAACAAAAGATTATGACTCAAAGAGAAGAGGAGATAGAACCAAATAAGCTCCTTATCTGTTTCGTGATTGCACAAATGTCCTTGAGCAAACTTCTGAAAGTTTTCCTTAGAAAAACCGTAATGGAGTATCCAGTGGGCTTTCTTTTATCTAAAGGATTTAATTGTATGTCAGAGGAGTTATTTGAAAGCATTTTGGTGCCAGTATAAAGATTTTTATCTAACCATTTTTAGTGACTTTTTGAAAAATTAACTTTATATAGGTTTTATGAAAGACTAGCATCAGGCTGAAGATGTTAGCTTTGGTTTCATACTTCGTGAAAATCAAAACTGTAACAACCAATAAACTTTACATGCACATTTCCTCAGCAGCAGTATGTCCTTGCTATTTGCAGTCAGACAGTGCAAGTCTATATGTGAGCACTATGTGAGAAGAGGTGCTTAACTTGTGAACAGCAAATATCATTACAGCATTATCATAAGCAAATTGTTAGCACTTATTTTAAAAGCATCAGCTGGCAAATTTAATTAGTTGGGTTTAGACTACAAGGTTTGATTAAATGTATTATATGTCTCATTTTAAGAGCATTCACTTTCTGATTTTTGCTACTATGCCCCATGATTGCTACTCTTTTACACTGGGATTGGAAAGAAGGGTCTAATGACTAAATGAAGGTCTTCTGCCTTTTTAAAACACCTGGTGGTATAGGCTGCCTTCAGCAAGAGGCATAAATCTGAACACGTCTCCCTATTTCAGAAATATAAAATTTCTACAAGAAAAGCGTGATAATGGAGCAGTGGAGAAACTGCTTAATGACCCATTTTATATAATAAATATGTATTCATGAGTGTTTCCTAACTACCCAATTTTTTTTTTTTTACACAAATACTGATTTTATCTACTTTTGTGATCTTTGCGGGTTTTGTCATCCCAAGAATTTGCCTTGGGTAAGACCTTATTCCTAGTGGCATTACTGTAACTCTATTTGGACCAAAATTAACTCACTTTCTGTTTTCTTCTCTGCATATTCTGAACAAAGATTTTCTGAATTAAGAGGGAAAAATAACATTTAAGTGAGTATAATGAATGTGAAAGATAAGAAACAAAATTTATTGTCCAAGAATAGAATGATTTTAGCAGTATAAACTGTTGGACAATACCACTTTCTGTACACAGATAAGTGGTTAATATTCCGAGCTAATAGCACTGTTACTTTAGCAAAAGTCAGATGAATTCTTCATTTAAACAACAGCTATTCTTTAACAATTTAACAGTTGCCAGATCAGGATACCCAAAGTTACAGTTTTCCTACTGGTTGCTCTTATTTTATCAACAGTTATATCTTAAAAATTTACTCAGGGAGTTATTCAGCAAGTTGAATAAGAGCTTCTGTGATGAGAAAGCTTGAATCTTTAAGCATTGTGCTGAGTTCTTTTGTTCTTTTTTGGTTGTGCCAGGTAAGCTGTTCTGATAGAGTCTCTCAGCACCAAGAGAAGGAAGGGGAAGAGAAAATTATTATACAGATTTCAAGCTAAGGTGTTGGAAGAGTGTCAAGGGAAAGTTACAAAGTACCATGTTCTTGTCACCCCCTGATGTTAGGATTTAACTCTAGAAGTGAACATTTCAAACACCACAATGTAGTTACATTGCAGTGTCTGCCTAGTTTCTCCAACCATTATGTTTACATTTTAATGTATTGAATTAGTATTGAATGGTACTAATTCAAGACTGTATGGTTTGAGATTTGATATCAAATATTGGATTTTATTTACATAGGAATAGCATCCAGCTATTAACATGTCTTAGTTTGCACCCATTTTAAAATACACCATTCATTTTACCTTGTACGTGTTAGAAACAGTTTTGTAGGGACTTATGCATGCTTTACTTAACTAGCATTAGCATCTGCTAGTGAAAACATGAATACCAAAATCTACAAACTTCTATTTTAATTCGAAAGCAAAGAATACACACAGAGACCTTAAAGCTTATCTAAAGACTGATTAAGGGGTTTTTGCCTTTGTTTTAAAAATTTAAAAAGAAAATGAGCATTGGCTCTTTCATACTTTGCCTTTCATAAAACGCCCACCATACATAGGCACCATACACACACTCTATTGTGGTATTAAAAACTACAGAGGAACAGCTTATATATACAAATACAAAATGGAATTGTGTATATATACATATGTAGTTCACATAGCCTACATTTGTCCTGTTTGCAAGGAACCTAGTTACTCTTTCAACAGATCTTTTTAGTAAAATAACTGTAGTTAAATAGAACCATTTTAGCTTGCTTTTCAAAGAAGAAAACACCGTTGCTGAAAGTAGAGTAGAACTCTGCCAAAAGGACAGCTTTCTCTTTGGAAGCAGATCACCAGGTCTGCTCCTGGCAATGTTTCAAATTGGCAATCTTAATCTCTGATAAGTGAAAACATGATGTATGGAACTTTGGGTTAAAATCAGGTGTAAAAAAAATTATAATTGTGAAGCAGAGTCATCTTACACACTGATGCTGACTTGAATCCTTAGAAAGCCTGAAATAGTAGTTCTGAATTAGGGTTTCTCAGAGGCATGGATAAACAACCATGGTCTGTGTAAGTTGTTTTCCCCAAGTTTTGCATACCAGCCCTTAGCTAGACTATTCTGTCTCCCTTAGGGGCAGGTCCGAGACTCATTGTAGTAGGCATGCGAAAAAGTAATTTTTTGCTTGACTATAACCTGTTCTCATACTTCTCATTGTCAAAGGCTTTCTAAATTCTTGGGCAACTATCACTACATGTACAATGCAATTATTCAAGTTGCTACTTGCACATATGTACATATATTGACAGCCAAAGCAAGACTACAAAGTGTCCACATGACCTAAGGAACCTGTTTGCTGCACGTGAATATTAACTGAAGCTGAACCAAGCACAAACTCAAATTCCATAGAAAGGAAAACTATCCAAGAAAGGCAAAAAAAAAAACTTTCATCGAAGTTTTGCATTCTATGGAATTTTCTGTATGTACAGTCTTTCTAGTTCTAAGATATGGGGACCCTGGCTGAGATAAGCCCGTGAGAAGTTTCATTTTCCCTCCATCTTAACAGTTTATCTCAGATGGTTATGCTTCATAACCATTGTGTTCTCACTGAAATTCAAACAAACTCTAGAAAGCATTGTGTTTTCAGATATTGGCTATAAAATGGCTTCAAAATCAAATCTTATCTGTGAAATGGTCTTGAAAGAAATAAAGGGTTATCCGCAAGGGTTTGAGGAGGCTCAAGAAAAAGTGTGTATTTTTGGGAAATGTATTTATAAAATTGAGGACATTGTAATCCTTAAGTCATATTGAGTCAGTTCCGTTGCTTTCTATGTGTCATTTTTTTGTATGTTTGTTTATTTATATTTTAATAGCAGATCATCTATTTTGAAAAGAAGCAAAAAAGCAAAAATAAAGACTAGTAAATTCTTCCCAGCATTTCTGTTTCTTTCATTTGTAAAAAAATGACTTCTTTCCACTCAGGCCCCAGATTACTTAATGAAAGAACTTCTTGTAAAACTCTCTCCATGTCCATCTAATATGAGTGGCAGGAAGACTGTCATCCATGCACCTAAATAAAGTGACAGCTGTGCATCACTGTGAGCTGATGCAGCCCATCAGTCTGTCAGAATACGATATTTGCCAACCAACATTTCCAAGTATATTCACAGCAGTAACTTCTGCTCTCTGCTGTTCCAAACAGATACAAGGGCTTACCTGAAGGTACAGAAAATTCCTCAGTTATCAAGAAACTTGACATAGCAAGGACATAAAAGACTGAGATAGTGAAGACTTTTTTCTCTCTCAATCACAAGCTGAGCAACTGGCTTATGACCTGGTCTCCCTGAAAAACTCCCTCTGGCTATGATGGTATTTCTCTTACATCTTCTGAAGGCTCTCTGTGACACTGGTATGTAATAATGACTGCAAATAGATATTAACCTTCCCCACATCTTTAAAACTGGTAGACCAAAACCGTCTATATGAGACTCCTACTGATTCTAATCAAAGTCAGGGTTTTTTTAGAGTTTTGCTCTTAAAAGGTGACTGCAATTTTGAGCATGCTGTTTTTATGAGGCAAAATGTTAAGGCATTCTACTCAGAAAAGGTCAATTCAAATTATTATTATTTAAGACTACCTAAGTAACTCAGAAAAAATAAGTGTATTTTTTTCTAAGTATGCTTGAGATAGTGTCTGATCAAAATTTTGCATCACCAGATGTGCATTTTTTCACACAAATAATCATGAAAAACACAAAGATAGTTGAACTTGGACACATGCATATTTAACCAATGATAATCATTAATTTTAATTCTGAGTACATTACGAATATAACCAGTATTACAGGGGGACAGGAACCTCATATTTCATTATATTTAATTACTGAAGAACATTAAGTGAGTATCTTCTTAATTCAGTGCACTTGTCAGTAAATATACTCATCTATGATATTTAATTTGACTTATCAGCAGCAATATGTCAAATCATTGATATATGCAAGACACTTCAACATTTAGGGAATTTTGCTGACTGGACCAACATTTTGTGCAAATGAATACATAGGTATATCAAACTGCAGTTGAAGATGAATGTGTATATGCCATCTGCTAATTCTCCAGGTGCAATTTAGGTTTCATTTGAAGTGATTATTTTTCACATCTCAAAATACCTCATTTTATAGAAAAACACACAAATTTAATCAATTAATAAATTAATCAAGAAATCTTCAGAATTTGGCACATACTGATGAAAATTAAAAAAAAAAAAAAAGATAAATCCCATAACTATACATCTAACACTGCTGTTCTATGATCAGATCATCACCACTGGATAAACTGAAAACTCATAATAGCAAGAGTTAGATAACGAGTAAAAGATCTAGTCCTTCTGAAATCAAACAGCCTTTCATATCTCTGAAAGTATTTACAATTGTTTATTGTAGTCTAACTGCTGTGTGCTCTGATTATACAGGCCATGTAACATATTTAATCCTTAACAAGATCTGCTGATGAGTAATGTTTAATATGCAAAATTTATTTTCCATTCCACCATTTATATGACTGAATACTGTATGAAAAAATGTAATTACATTATTGTTCATATCATACAAGCAAAACTACACCATTCCTCTATATTAAAAGTAACAAAATGTAGACTTTCTTGACGTATTACCTCTAACAAGAAAAAAGAAAGTAAGAATTTATAAATAAATTCTGAAGCAGTGGAAGTTGATAGCTATTTGCAATTCCAATTGCCGGAAATGACAGAGTTTACCAATCTGCATTAATTAACGGAAAGTGGAATATGGTTTAGAGCTTTGTGTAAAGGATTCTTAGCTGTATATTTGCAGTGTAAGGGATTGTAATGGATTGGCACTGGACAAGAAAGAGCATTATGTCACCACAAAATTAGGTGCATTAATGGAATTTTTTAAATTTTTCTGTAGCATAGCTAAAACATGTTCTTGGTTTTTCTTTCAAAAATTGACATGGCTTGAAGTTGATCAAAGCAATAACTGTTTATTATTGCACTTAGGTTTCAGAATCATCATACTAAAAACTACATTTTAAAATTTTTGATTTGTGAGATGATAGTCCAATCACTTCTGCTATTATGACTGGTGTAAAAGCAGAGTCTTTAGTAGCTTAGCGGTAGTATGTGACTCATTCAGATTTCAGAGAGGCTTCTCTAGAGTACTTCACTAACCCAGTACACATCAGAATTGCAGGAGTCCGTTGGGAAAATAACTGTGTTCTCTGTTATAAACCAGAGTAGAAATCAGGAGACACAGTTTATTTCCTTATTACCAGGATGCTATTAATGCCAGGTAGGTTTTCTCCCCATTTCAGTTTTCTACATTATCTATTTCCCATGGTGGGCCATTAATACAATCCATCAGTACAGGACATCTGCATTTTGATGGCATCTAGGACACCAAAGAACTGCAAATAAATATTTTTTTTTTAAATTTTTGTAACCTGTCCATTCTGCATGTCATCTTTGGGAAGAAAGAGATTACTGGAAAACAGACTGATTCAAAAATCTATCAGCTTATGTAAAAATTTATCCATATTTCCTTTAGGCTAAGATACACTGCTAAGATTGCTTTTATCATTTACTAAGCAAGATTTCTTGTTCCATGACATCAAAACTGATTTCTATCAAATTTTACCACAGTTTCTCCACCTTTGATCATCACATCCTCAATCATAGAGACCACAAGAAGCATATTTTGGAAATGGAAAACCCCCAGGTAAGACTATTAGCTTGCATTAATATCTTTGGATCTCCGTTATAGTGATAGAACTGACATTAGTCTTTCTAATTTCCACTAAAGTCAACAATTTATCCACGTGAAATGAAATGTCAATTATTAATATTCAAAAAATGAACTGATGGAGAGGCTTGTTTTGCGTTATCATATGGTATGTTATGACTGTAGGAGGAAAAGCCACAGACTGCTTCTACAATATGATACCTGGCACAATACCCTTTCATTTTAAAAGGAAAAATCAGGCCTCATACTTGATGCAAAAACTCAGTCTAACATGACTACTGGGCATGTCCATCACTGGGAGAATTACATTTATTTTCTTCACTCCAAGTGTTAGAAAATAGGAAATGTAGTATTCATCATTTTGGATTAGTTTTATTAGATAAAGAAGAAATTAATATTTATATTTCTTTATAGAATGAACAGTAGCAGAAAGATTCAACAGTGTGTCCAGACTTTTGGAGAGTATTTGTGAGGATACCTTGTGGATACAGTTCTCACATATTAAATTCTAATTCCAGAATCTGGTTTGGCAGCTGACCTTCACAGTCAGCAGGAAATGAATGTACAAACCTTGCAGCTGCTTGGCAAGTGTCAATTGGCCATTTTTCCTCCTTTGTAGGAGATTTGCAGCCTTCCAAATCCCTCTCTATATACACTAACACCTCCTCCTGTGGCCTGAACCATTCCAAGCATGGCAGCTTTGCCCAGGAAGAAGCGCATCAATGTGTGCTGGGGCAGGAGCCAGAGCTCATCGCCCACCTGGCAGAGAGCAGGCAGGCTCCTGGATGTGGACGTGCAGGGGCTTGCACAGAGCAGATCTGGTTGTCTCTTCATTCTCACACATCTCTCCATTCTCTATTGATGTCTCTACAAATTTAAAGGTACTGGCTTCAGACAGAATTATCGCTAGGAAAAGGGGTGAGCATCTACTTATTTGTGTGTATAGAGGCTTGGACTAGGGAGAGCCCAGATTTTTGCAAACCTGTATATGACTGAATGAAGATGTCAATAGAGGTGAAAAGAATGTGGTCACACCACCATTCCTTCAGGTCTCCATCATCAGGACACTCACTAATCAAAAGCATTTTATGCCTGTCCCAGAAACATATGATAAATAATGTAATATTCCAAGTCAAATTTGGCTTTCCCAGCAGAGGAATACTGGCATTTGTGAACAAAGTAAAAAATTGTGTCATCGCTTGAAGTCAACTGCAGGTGTCTGGCACTAAAATAAAATATTCTCCCTGTGTAGCTTAACCCATTGGCTGTCTCAGCTAACAAATCAGATAAAAAATGGGGGTCATGGCCTTGGAGTGAGGCAGCAGAGCTCCACTGACTAAGCCAATTTAGACCATCTGAGGCTAGCATTCTGTGAAGCTGAAATTGTTCACTTGATTAATGGACCAACTGTCTAGCTCTTATCTAACCTGGACTGCAACCAGAGTCTCTTGTTGTCAAATGCCAGCACGAAGTCCACAACCATGAGCATCAGTAATTTAA
Source organism: Cephalopterus ornatus (assembly GCA_013396775.1). Lineage (NCBI taxonomy): Eukaryota > Metazoa > Chordata > Aves > Passeriformes > Cotingidae > Cephalopterus > Cephalopterus ornatus. Next base: position 50,940 of record VZRE01006301.1, on the reverse strand, counting down.
CATGTAATGAGCTGAAAAACAGTACCATAATTTTTCCTACCTTGATATATGACTTAACGGCGCTATTCAATGCAAGGTTTGTTTTCTGAGTTTTAAATAATATAGAAGAAACACTAGCCTGAGGAGGAGGAAGTGTAAAGGCTGTGTAATCTGTTAGCAGCATCTGTGTTTGGACCACCAACAGAAAACAGGGAGGCAAAACACTTGCTATTTCAATATCAAGTGCAATACTGATTGAATAGAAAAGTCAGGGAGATAAAGGTTATCTTCAATGGTGTACATTTCTAAATTAATGCAACTACATTCGGTATTGTAATGTATAAAGGGGTTTACTTTGGCTCAGATAACTTTTTATAATAATATATTGCTAGATTTCTGGTTTTTATGTGATAGTACAAACTTTTACCTCCATATTTCCTCCTGGTACAGGCCAGTTCTAGTAGTTATGTAGAAGTTTAAATAGATTAAAGAGGTAGCTGTTTTCACTTTCCATTCAGGTAATTACTATTTAAATGCATGTCTGATGAATTCCACTTAAGAATAAAAACATCGTAAAAGAGATCTATTTCTAATCAACATTATCTTATCCAATCAAGAGGAGACACCATTTGTTTGACTCCTAAATTATTTTTTAGGCACAAATTTGTCATTAGCTTCAGACAATATTACTGTACACAAATTGAAACCACATTGTCAACAGGAATTCAGGTAGGGATTATTTTGCATTTCAGCGTCTCTGTTATTTGAGAGCCCAGAATTTTTTCCAGCTCCCAGGTTCTATAAAGTATGAGTTGCTTCTATCCTTAGTTACCAACCTGTTATCAATCTGTTTCACTAGTAGAAAAAAAAAATTTTAACAGGTGGTTTGCATTGGAAAAACTGCTTTGAAACATATGTATTACTTGCCTTTTCTGAGTCTGAATGATTCAACACTTCCAGAAGAACAGGTAACCTCGGGAAAATTACGTGCTGCGTAGGAGCAGATCAATCCGGGTTAATCAGTTTAATGGATGTCTTACCTTATGACTGAGGCAGATTTTGAGTCTATTATGAAAATGAGTTTAATGTAAAGTGCTCTACTTGAGCCTCTTTATCAGAATATTTTGAATTAATTTCAGGGTAGTCACATAGACCAAAAATATAAAAAAAGTATGATGGTCACACACCTGATTAGATGATTACACTACTCAGCTTGCAAAGTGAATGAAAAATTGATGACCTCCTACTACCATTCTCTCTCCTTGCTTACAGTTTTCCTAAAGTCAGAAATATTATCAAATATTACTTTTGCTTTCATATAGAAAAAGCCTTTCTTGACTAAACAGTGGTGGTTTGTCTGAAGCAAGTTACAAGTGTGCACATCAGAGATAACCCGCTCGAACATTTCAGGAGTCCTTGCACAATACACATGCTACCAGTGGTCAAAATCTTTGCAAAGTTGGAATTCTTTCTGTCTTTTCAGATCTGTTTATTTCTGTGATTAAAATCTGACCAAATCAAACAGTGATTTTTCAAGGGCTAAAAGTGAGCTGATACTTATAGGGCTTATCAGTGTTGTGGTCTAATGGAGGTGAGGCTGGTGTAGATTCATGTCCCCAGGTCCAACCAGTAGCGAGGCTGAGCACATATACTCAATATGCAGAACAGGCAGACGCAATCATACATATGCACAATGCATATATACATACACATGGCCAGCAACACAGATCAAGACAGTCAGAAAACATAGCAGTCATGTGAACATGGCACCAAAAGCTTCATGCTGCTTTCCTCTCTGTCTGATCAAGTCCATATGTTCAGTGTAGGTGTCTCCAGCACTGGCCTCAGACACTGCAGCAGGCTGTGCAGAAGTCGCCCCTGGCTTCCAGTCTTCCCAGCTGCTGGCATCTGATCATATGAGTCCCTGAGGCCACACTCACTTCCAGATGCTGTTACAGAGCCGTTTCTCAAATGCACACACATGAGGGGCTCTCAGTGAATACCCAAGTCCCATGGCAGTTGTCCTGGACAAGGTGGTCTCTCTGGCAGCCAGTTCCTTCAGTTGCCTCATTCCTGGAAACCCATCCGTAAACCCCCGTGGCTCTCAGACCACATTTTTGCTGTCCAGTCCAATTTGGTCCTTCCCTGTGATCACACCCTAACCTGCAGAAGCTCACCCCTTGCTTCGTTGTCACCACAGACCCACAGGTCCCTGTAACCTGTCATCTGACTCCACATATGATGCAGATGCACATGTGCCCCGGACAGAACCCAGTAGTCACAAAATGAGATTAATGGGCAGACAGGAGAGATAGCAGTGATATAGGGCAGAGCACATCTGGATACAGACCTGCAGCCTGCTCACAGGGGACCTGTCCCTATTGTCAACATAGTCCTGATTTTCCCATGCTTGTTTCTCCCACAGGCGCTGTGATTCCTCCCTTTCCCCACCTTTGGTTTCTCCCCTAAACATCCCCTTACAGGACTTGTATGATCCCCAAGTGCCTGCATCCCATAATAGATCTAGTGGCCCTGTAAGAGTCATACCTCTCAGTTTGAGAAGTGCCTTGAAGAGGCCTAGTGGTGGTGGGAGTGTTGGGAGAGCCAATGGTTCTCCAGTGATAGGCTGGGAAGAGCTGGGTCAGGGTATTTGCTTGGGTTCCTCCACCTTCTCACACCCCAACCTTCTTTTTAAAGCTTAATACTTCTGTCAGGGCAGCATATGATCTCACTATGTGTTAAGTTACGGCCTAAAATTCACTAAGATTTAAAAAATATAAGTACATTTAATAGAATTGCTTGCATTTTCTAACCATGCAGTCTGGCATAAGGTACAAAAAAGTGTGTCTCCAGGTAAGGAATCTCTGTTAAATTCACTGGTGTCTCAAACCAGTGTACAGAAATAATTTACCTCTTTAATTTATTGTGCCTCTTCTTCCGTGTTAGTCAAGTTAAATTATAGCTGGTTTAGATAAAATGTATTGTTGTCAACTTTAAATTTGGAGCATTGTTTCTCTCCTTATTCTCCCTCTGATAAAAATTTATAAAATATTAATAAATTAATTTTTGCAAAGTGTGTATTTGTTTATGAGTTTGAGATATAAGGAATAAGTAATTTAAGTTCCCTTTGTTTTCCTACATGGCCTGAGTACTTAGCTTTAGTCAACCTATTTCCCAGGCCAGTCATCCAGCAATTATTTTTCAAGAAAGAAAACTTATCTTCTCAGATAATAATCCTATTTCAGCAGCTAAGGCAGATAGAGAAGTATAAATCTTAGCAAAATCAAATACTCAATAAAATCATAAGAGTTGAAAACTCTGTTCTGACTCGATAATCGAAATCTTACTCATAGGAATTTCTTAAAATAAAACTTTCCATGCTAGTTTCACTGAAGAAAGACATTTCATTTTTGCTTTCACTCAACAATATTCTATTCTACAATCGAGATATCACAAAGCAAGAAACTGCAGCACATTGTCAAAGAACTCTAGTTTAAGGTGTTCAGAGTCCAATTTACTGGCATCTTCTCAGAGAACTAAGGTGATGACAGACCTGAAAGATGACTCTTTTTCCTCATCCACATGTAGTGGGAATCTCTGATGGAAGAAAGGAAAACTTTTATGACATCAAAATAATGAAAAAAGATGAACTCTGAGAAGATGCAAAATACTATTTCTGTAACCAGGGCGAATTACATTCCTTACACAGCATTCTTATTGGATTTGCAGATAATGAAATGGTACTTTACAGTCCTGCAAAACCTCAACCTCAAAGGAGATGCTTTTGCCTCTCAAACCATGTACCTATCTACATATGTAACTTGTGTGGGCCTGCAGCAGAGGAAAAGCTCCCAGCACTAGTCAACAGTGAACCCATGAATTCACTTTAGGAAGAAACACAGTTACCAGTTTGGGAAATTATGTAAATCCTATCTTAGTTATCAACAGAATTGCACTCTGACTTTTCACTAAATATGGCCCGCTTAGTAGAAGATTTTTAAGATTAAGGCACTTAACTAAAAGTCCCAGAATGTTACTTAGAAATAGGAATATGAACATACATTACAATTTTATTGTTTAATATGGCAGCTAAATGAAAAAAGAATCTTTTCTGTTGCTCAAGTATTTAATATAGAGAGATAAGAAGACATCTCAGATTACTCAGACCTCTTTACTTTTACAAATTAACTATATTTTTTTCAGTCCTTCATCAAAATGTTGATCTACTGTACAATATGATCATTAGTGATTAAAACCACACTTGTTAATGAGAAAAAAAATCTGCTTTGCTTAGGATATTATTCTTTCATCTTTTTATCAGTTGATCTCAGTTAATCACAGTAACCTCAGTTAATATGAATGACTAAAAATACAGGGATATTAATTCATTTAGGACGGCAAACACACTCATATCCTTATAGTTTTATTCATAAAGAAAGAGGTCCTTCTGATTAAAATTGTAATGTCAATTTTTAAAAAAATCTTGAGAGGGAAACCCAGTCAATCTGAGGTTTTTTTCATCTAAGACTACTAACAATTTCTTTCAAAAAACTACAAATATAATTACTCCCTTCTCATCCAAACTCCCACCACACACTTTCACACAAACACACAAAACCTGGAAGTTTTTCACCCAGTCACTCCCAAGCCCCAAAATCAAAAACAATATGCAATAGGTAGACACCAGCCATAAGGTATCTGAGAGGAGTCCATAAGACTGACTGAACAATTTGATAGCTCAGGAATTTTAAAGATGGTAAATATGAAATGATACTCATATGGAACACAGGGTGATGGCTTTACATACAGGTACTGGGCTCTGCTTAGACCACTGCAATACAGACTGATATCCTGGAGTATTAAAAAAAATTTGTTGAAGGCACCAGGCCAGTAGTGCTCCCAAAAGGGCTTATACAGACAGGAATGGAGAAAAGAAAAGAAAGGTTTATTTTTTACAGATAGGAAAGGTAAACAAAAAAACCCAGTGTGATGCTGGTGCACAAATATGTAAGCAGTTTGTGCAGTTTTGATCCTCTTATCTCAAGATACATTTTGGATTTCTATTATGGCTAGGAAAGGACTCAAGAAAGGACAGAAAAGTAAGGAAACCACCTCAGAATGGGCAATGACTAAGAAGTCTTGTCTGAAAGAGAGACAATTGAAAGTCTATAGAGTACAATCTAACAACATTATAAAGGGAGGAAATGGGAAACAATCATCCAGTACCTCTCGGAGTTCCGAGTTCTTAACAAGTCATCAAATAGAAATATTAGATGGCAAGTTGAAGACAAATAGATTTAATTCTTCACACACACTGGAGCTGAGCTGTAGGGGTCCTTGCAGCATGAGAATGTAAATAAATCAAATTCATGAAGGCTTATTTGATGCAAAAATATCACTGGTGTTTTAAGAAATTCCTGAGCCATAAATTGTTGGTGGGGCAGGGAGTATTATAAGGAAATATCACTATAGGCTGCTCCTGAGTTCTTTCCTAGGCATATGTTAAAGGTAAAATCCTGGAAGAAGATTTATAAGATTTTGAGTTGTTCTTTGTTCTCATCTGAAAATATTGCTGTTATGTTCCATTGAAATCTAGGCACTATGAAATGATAACACCAGGCTCTTTACTGGCATGCAGGGCAGAAAAATGAGAAACAATTGTCATGCACTAATACAGGGGAAAGTTCTGACTGTGTATAAGGAAAAAAATTGTCACCAAAAAAATAACTAAGTATTGGAGGAGGTTGCACAGAGAGGTTGGGAAATCTCCATCCTTGAGCATTTTCAAAAAACAGAGGCACAATACTGTAAGTAGCCTACTGTGAATTCAGTATTGAACTTGCTGATGGTGGGAATAACAAACTCCCAAATATCATGTTCAACCTCGAGTCCATGATTCAATAAAATGTTGATAACTCCATGCTAAAATTTTTGTTTAATGATCTCAGAAGTTATCTTTATCTTTTAGTTTAGTTTAGGATGCTCGGCAAAAGATAGAAATAGGATTTAAAAACAGAGGCATTTGCCAAAATGGATGAGCCTACTAAGGGCCCAGCAGGTTTCCTCCAAAAGAAGAGAGACAGTGACAAATAATAAGGTGTGCAGGAGATTTGTTACAGTTAGTTGGGGATTAAGGTATGACATTTGCATCTAATCTGACAGAAGAAAATTAAACTACCTGCACAACAGCAAGTGCCAAAACCAACTAAATTTAAATACAAATAAAAAAGTAAAAAGCTATTCACGTTTAAAGTGCTGCACAACTGAGAACAGGGACAGACTTACTATTTTCTATGCATTTCATCTCAGTGTTGCCAGTTTTCAAATGCATGATCTTGGTCAGCATATCAAAATCAAAACATGTGTGCATACTCACTTTAAATTGTCAAGGCTAAACAACCACGCCATTTTGTACAACATAATTTTTTAGTGCACACCATCTGCTCAGTGGAAATGCAGCTTACAAAATTTATTTCAGTAAAATAAGACATAAATCTGTTTTTCAAACTTTATTATCCAGTTGAAACTCATTACAATGATATCACTGTACAGTTAACCAGGTTTTAAAAATGAGATTAAATTTATATATCACATAGCAATAGAGATGTTTCATCACTCTTTTTCTTGTAGCACTTCAAAAAATAGAGGGGTGCATTCTTTTAATATATATCTAGGTATATGCTTTTAAAGATCTGTTTGGTTGAAGGTCAGAGGCAAGTTTCATTACATGAAGGATAACTTCCGTTATTTATCTCCAAAGTTTGTTTCATGAAGTAAATCAACAAAAACTTGGTAAACTCTTCAATCATTTACATTTTGATACTGTACAGCACAAAGTTATTGCTTTACAATAATTGATCTTTGTATATTTCCAATGCTTTTCTGTTTTATAACTGAATAAACCTTCAACATGCAGCATGGAACCGAATTAATGAAAGTCAGTGGTTACATGAACAATACATAATAATATGCAAAATTTTCTATGCTACTGAATTTTGTTTGATGAAAAAGCAGATTTCCATATTGCTTTTCAGCCCTGCTCACATTTGGCTTCATATGATTTTAATGGAATCGTGCAATTGTCAAAATAGACAAAACTACGTGTTCACTTTTACCAAATAGTTTTGGGTACAGTGCTTAAGGTACCCCATCCGTATCTGTATAGCTCTCTCCAACACTTCCAAGCAAACATCCTCAATACCTCCTACTCTGTCTCCCTGGCAACACCTCCTCTCCTCTGCCCTTGATAAAGCCATTGTTGCTTTCTTGCTGCTTTCTCACGCTGTTGGATTCCACCTCAGAAAAAGATACAGCAACAGTGATGAGGTTTGGGTCATTAAGCCAGACAAAGTTAATAATACCCTTAATAAAATAGATTTTCATATGAGAAATTTCTAGTCAGTAGAAATAAGAGCTGAAAAATAGGCATTTCACTATTTTTTTAACACGAACTGCCAATAACACTCATTTCTTCTCAATTAGCCTTTGTAAGATAAGTGCCCTTTCAGGGGCAAACAGCTGTTTGCCGGCTCTAGTAAAACTCTTTTTAAAGCACAATGCATTATGAAGTCACATGTAGAAATGTTCAGGTCTTAAATTGGACATGTTAATCTGGCAATTTAAGAGTCTATTACAATTTAATTTTGTAATTTAAAATATAATTTTTAAGGTTTTTTCTTACTGAATTCTGTTCAAAGATCAGGTGAAGACTTTGAAAGTGCTCAATTCAGTGTAGCCAGAACAATAAATCTTTCGTGAAAGAGTATAAGAGCTCTTATATGACTCAGTAAGTCTTTCTGCCATTAATTAACTTTCCTTCAAGTTAATTAATAAAAAATTCTCAAATTAAATACGAAAGTTGCATAAATACCTCATTCAGCCAATGAAAAAGTGATTCCAGAGGTATTTCATGTGAAGTGTTGTCAAATAGCTTGACAAGACACTACTACCTCCAGACAAAGCGGATAAACCTGAAAGGCACAACTGATAAATACAAAATATATCAACAAATGAGTTTATTTACAACTGTGTTACCAGTGAATATACTTCATGATCAACTCAGAAAATATTACTGATGGTTCAGTGATATTAGCATGAGACCAGATAAAAATACTATGCATAGAGGAATTTGAAGAGAATTCACAGAAAGCATCTAATCCCAAAGACCACGATTAACTATCTTCACTAAATTAAGCACATTTTAAATGTTTCCCTTAAAAATATGGTCCTCACTAAATTTTATTAGAGGCTATGTTTTGGGTTTTTTTTTTTGGTTTTGGTGGGGATTTTTTTTTGTTTGTTTAGTTGTTGTTTTGGTTTTTTTTGTCGGTGGTTGTTGTTATTTGGGGTTTCTTTATGCTTTTTCTTTTTTCTTTTATCAGAAATTTTTTGAGAAAATGTAACTATCAAAACTGTTTACCCCCTATCTTTTTAAATGGATAAATACTCTTTATAGTGTGAAAGTTAAGATACTCATAGTTAGGATCTGGATGTTCCTGGTGAACTGATGAGAGCAGATTGAATAAGTGTCTTTTTTCTTCTGCCAAACTTTTCAAAGAAGGCTGAAAAACATCTTTCAGTGTTATTTCGCTAACTGCTGCTAATTCTAATGTATTCTGCTCAAGGATAAAGACAGTGTTACCGCAAAGAAAGCTGCCCTGAAATATTAGAAATGCCTTGTACTTGCTCTCTTCCCTGAGTCTCTTTTTAAAATTATAGTAGCAATTGAAATTGCTGGTCTACGATATCAGTAGCAAATTGCCTATGATTGGTCCCTACTGCAGTGATTTATAAGCAAGATTCCCCATGAGCTTAGCAACTATGTCAGTTACTCTCACCTACAAAATGTTTACACTGCTCTAGCTCAATTCACAGGACTGATCTGTTAGGGTCCAGCAGTGCTGGCTTGTCAGATTGCAGAGTATTACTTGACAAAAATACCTTAATTTACTTTTTAGAGGAGAAACACAGTATCATAAAGAAGAGATGACTGAGACCTGATCACAGGTGAACAAACAACTGTATATTTTGACTGTGGAATTCACAGCACTCCTCAGGGTAGGAGCAAAGAGGTTTTTTCAGCATATGCTCTTCTGGCAAACTTTCACTGTGCAACTTCATATTCTCTGAGGAAATTTATACTTTATTCCACCCTAGGCTTCAAAGCTACAGAAGATTAGCTTTTGAATAAACTCCCCCAGAAGCTGTTAAATTGTATTCAAAATAAGTATGCCTTTAAGGTGTACTTGAAATACTTTCTTAAACAACTGCATTTATTCTTTCCCAGTTCTCTTTGATATAATACTTGTCATCAGTGTACTGCTGAAACAAAAATGTTCTTTTGACTGAGCCTTCATGGATGTGCGTTCCAGATGCTACAGGACTTGGTACTGGTTATCTGGCATCCCATCTAACTCAGAATAAATTCAGTTGTGATCTTTACTGGGATACTTCCAGCTGATGAATACAACTTCAGTTTTCACATTTGTACAATAGCATAATAAGTATAAAAAGGTTTAATTTTTTTTTAATCTGACGGAAAGCTTGATAACATTTCAACTTTATATTTCTTTCATAAATTGAACAAGAGGAATTCTAGTCTTCTAGAACTTATGTCACCAAGTTTGCCGATAGAATTATTCAAAACAGAACTCGAGTTCTATGAATGCATTTGGAAATGGTAATACATTGTCCTCAAAGCAGTGAATTCATAACTGTCCTATTTATTAGTCCAAAGTTGGTTGCAAAGTAGTAAGCTAGTCTACTGAACAGCTCCTAGATCTCTCTTGCTTGGAGTGGACATAATACTTAATCTTTGGAATCAAAAATATTGGAGAGTCAATTAGGTGACTATAGAGATTAAAAAAAAACCCCGAACAACAAAACCCAAAAAATCCAAAACAAAACCACCCAAATGAAACATATTTAGTTGAGGGGAACACCAGACAATCTCATCTTTCAAAACCAGAAAAGGGATCCACACGGTAATATATCTGTTTTGCCCTTGTGCAACCTGATAATCATTTCATGTTTCAGTTCCTGTGAGAGTAATTTTAATCTTATATATGGGAAAAATTGATACAAACACGGATGCTATACAGCTTTCAGCAGGTGTGATATGTGAGTCCAGGTGACTTCATCTTTCACGGATATTATTGACACCAATTGTGAGGCAACAATGGTCTAAGACCAAGCATTGACTTATGCCTTTCAATTCTGTCTGTTCTTGATGACCCACATAAAAGCTGGGCTCAGGGAAAGAGCATATGGCGCTTATCATCCATGGTTTTTCAGCACTGGACCTACCAATACAAATTTTCCTATGGTGTAATTAGGATTGATTGCAACATTTTGCTGTGCAAAAACATAGCCACTGTCTTTGGATCAGGTTAAGTCTGAAATCCTGTTCAAGGAGAATACAGAATTCTCATGGCTACATTCCAGTCAAATGTTTTGGGATTTTTTGTATGCCTTTTTTATTTTTCAACAAGTTTGATAGATTGGGCATTGACAGGCAACACACTTAAAAAATGATGTGGTGGGACTCAAACCAGGAGTTTGATATCCTGAGGTGTTTAACAAAAGTCCTGTAGTCACAAAATGACGTAATGAGTAAGGTAGCAGAGATATTTACTACCTTTATTTACATTGTGAGACCTGGAGTAGAAGAAAATTGTCCTAAGTCCACCCACCCTTGAGTGAACTTTTGAGTTTGATAGCATAAATAACATGAATCTCTTAGGATGGGAACCATTTCACTGCTACTTGGACCTGTACAAAATCATAGCAGGATAGTGATCATCCACACTCTCCAGTATAAGTAATAATTTGTAAGTGACTGGTAAAAGTAGGGCTGGCAGTGGAGATAGTTTAGAGAAGGAAGAAGAAAAGATGACTTCCTGATGATTTTCCTACTAGAAGGACATGATGAGAATCAGAATTATGCAAGGTTTTTTTCAGCTTCTTTAAGGCTGATGTGTGTGATTTTTCCAGCTATTTCTCTGAATAACTGGAATCAAGTATGCAAAAAAAAAAAAATCTGAGTTGAATGGGTACAAAGTTTTCTGTTAATGTACATTTTTGGATATATTAGTGAACCACTGATGCTCATATTACATTTTGTGCAATTTCTAACCTTTAAAGGGTAACAGAAGAGATTTATGTGATACAACAGCAAGATATTTTAGTCCCCTTGTGCTATATATCCTAATGCTCTCATAAAAAGTAGGATAAAGTTTAAAGTTTAGTATTAATTGAAATTTATTTTTGTCAGGCAAAAGAAGCAAGATTGGTAGATAACTTTAGCTACAGTAACTTTTGTCTTTGGGATGAGCTGTATCTTGACTTAAAGTGATTTGTATGCCCCCAGTTTGAAAATATTCATGAGACACAGGATGTAATTATGAAGAGATTTGGAGGGCTCTTTCACTGAGAAATTTTATGGTCATAAAAGAGAGTAAACACATGGTCATTTTTGATGTAGAAGTTGAGGGAAGCAGATGTGACCTTAATGAAGGTTTTAGTAGAAAGTAAGACATGCTGAGCTCATGTCAACAAACTGGTTGGTTCCAAAGTTGGTTTCATCAAAATAATAATCATTCTACACAGTTTTAATTAAATGCTGCAATGTTCCATTAAACTCTAGATAACAATGTAATTATGTGAGTGGACAAAAATAAGTATTAAGAGCTACAGGTGAGTTATTCAGAAGACTGATTTAAATCATTACGTGCTAGTACAGAAAAAAATGTTAGCAAAGCTTATGGCATAACAAAAAAAAATTAAAAATCAAATCTACCATGAAGTAAAAAAAGGCCCTGTTTTTATAGCTGTTCTGAGTTCACAGTTCACAACAGGTATTTCCAATCACAATGAATTTCTTTTACAGTAAAGTGGCTGCAAGTATGTCGTATGCAAGGGGAGAACTAAGCAGCAGCTCAGCTGTAAGTGTTGCTTTGTCTGAAAGTATTTAACTTCAGCTTAATAGTCAACAAGAAAAAATAATTAGGATGCTTTCTTCTTGAGGGTATAATAAATAATCCTACCAAATGTGATCAGGCACAGAAGCAAATTATCTTTGAAACCTCTAGAATTTCCTGGAACATCACATAAGCAAATAATTATACAATGAAGGCTTGTAATAGGTCTTAAAGTGCTTAAATCAGTCATTCAGTCACTACCAAAGGGACTAGACTTACTGGTGAGGCATCAGTATATTACAAATTTAGGTTCCAAGCTTTCACTTGAAATTTGAAATAGGAAGCAGAGCTTCTTAAGGAAAGGGAAAATAGCAGTTTTCAGTGAGGGCAAATAAGATGAAAATCAGCAGCAGTGAGGTCTGGAGGTTTTTCAAATGAGATTCAACTTTAAAAAGAATGAGATTCACTGAATTATGCAACCTGCTACTAATCCCCCAAATTTTTAACTATACAAGAGAAGGAAGTGGTCTGGCTTTTGGGGTTCAAACTCAGACTATAAGAATAATCAACAGAAAATTTAAAATATGAGTCTAGCTAACAGTCAAGCAGAAAAAAAAATATATTACTCTTATGGAAGTGTCTTTGGATGACACTATTTTTTGCCACTATTATCTTCCAAATTCTTTCAATGAAACAAAAGGTAAATCTAGGGGGACATTGAAAAACGTATATAAAATGAGATTGCTGATGAAAGTGAGGTTCTTTTCAGATAAACTCTGTACACAAGAGAGGATTTTGATCTCTCCTTGATCTCTGGTAAAAATCAGGTTTTGAAGCAAAGTAGTTCCCTGAAAGATGGGACGAAATTCCTGAGAAAATACTTGTTGTAGCAATGTTATCTTCTATTTTCACATACAAGGTAACAAAGCATAAAGTCAAAAGGGTCCATCAGAGAACTGTCAACTGAAAGTCTCAGAGCCTCTCTTTAGCTAGCTTAGATGTAATGGCACCAGTTCCCTTTTGTCCTTTCATACTGTGCACTGAGGTAGTTCTGGTTTGCAGAGTGTAGGTTACTAAAGTGGAAAGGGCAGAGAGGAGTCACAGCACTTCACAGTGTAAGAATGACTTAAAATTACAGAGAAAAGTATAAGATGGCATCCTCTAGGGTAATGACACAGAATTGAGGAGACTGATGACCGAAAATGAGTTAGATTTGCTGCTAATCTGTATTATTGATAATTTTATTTTGTTCCCACAAAAAGCAAACCTATAGTCTCATACATGTCTCCTGACACTCCACAGAGCGCCAGCACTCCAGTGATCCAATATCACTCTTGTTTTTTCTCATTCAGCTCCTGGATTCCTATGGATCATGTTAATACTAATTTCACCATGTAGAGAACTCTGCTGTCATGGAGATTATACCATATTTCCTTATGTCTACTTTTTCCTTCTATTTTTTTTTTATTTATTTAAACACCAAGCATTATTGCTCTAAGGTAGAAAAATATCTAAATATGTATCTACTTTTCTTTGTATATCCTTTCTAAATCTGGAGTTAGACTCTAATTTCAGTCAATGAAGAATTGATTTTTATTTTTTAATTAAAACATTAGAATCTCCACTCTCAGAGTGAAAAACGTTTGTTTGTTTTCCCTTTACTAGTAACTGCAGAGGTGTAGTCCTTCACATGTTACAGCTTTCTCAGTTCTGACCTTCATTCATTCAAAATTTATGAAATTATTACATAGGTTTTATATATTCAATCTGTCATATAGTAACCTTTTTCTGGATGAGATGCCGTGGCATAGCATGCCTTTGTTTTGAAACAAAACATCTCATCCTTCTCAATATTTTAGTTTCCCCATTAATTGTTCCTATTAATCAGAATGATCACATAACATTACAAATACAATATTGCTTTTATTATTCTATATCCTTGACAGTGACCAAAATTTGATGGGGCAGTGAGAACTTCCAGTAGATCAGAAGTAGGACTGAATAATATTATTCCTACTTTATACCTTGACAGAATGATAGGGCAGTTGTTTACCACCTGCAATCTCTGCTCATATTTCTACAGAGGTAGAAAGACTTTAGCAGATAACAGCAGGTATAGATTACTGTAAATAGTATTCAGTATTCATATAACAGATTCATTATTTATTATTCAGACAATTTTTTTTTCCTAATTGTCAAGCAGACAAATGTCATCAGAGAATGCCTGTAAAAAGATGCACTAGCATGGGGAGCCTTGCAATTTTTGTGTTTCATGAAGTTATTTCGCTTCTTTAAAGAATAATTGAGAAACTGCACATCTGATATTATAATACTTACATTTTGCAAATGCTAACCCCCAAGATCTATATTCTAAGCTTTGGACTTGGGCTGCATCTGTCTTTTGATGCCTGTCATGCAGGTCAGAAGATGTGCTTGGCAGATAGAGCATTTTTAGTGTCGCATATATATGACACATAATATATACTGTATGTATATATACATCAGAATTTTACAGATGTGTAAGTCTTATTAAACCAGTCACAAACCCCCTATTTACAATTCACTGAGAATTTTGACAGGATAGAAACACCATAAAGTGCTTAATTTCAAGGTGTTCAATGTAGCAGCATGAAAGATACATTTGTAAAGGTTGATCACCTAACCTACATCTCTTAACTTAAAACTGCATTAGAAAAATAATTAATCCTGCAGACATATCTGAAGGTGTTAATAGCTCTTACTTGCTGATCTCAGTCTGTTCAAATAGCCTTTTACACGAACTTGTGTTTGTACTTCTTCCATTGAAACACTGTGTAAGCACCAACTTTAACCATGGCAAAGTGGTAGACCATTTAAAGCATGACTAAAAAGAAATATATATAACTATAGAATGTTACGTAAAAGCTGAATTAAAAGATTGCATATATCATGATGCATATATAAAATAAAATGTGTTAATTAGGTTATAAATAACCATAAAATTTCCCAAGAAACAGGAACAAAATTGATTTAATTACAGAAAATGTGATAGGTTTCCTTCAGTTAGTATCCCTGATTTTTCTATCAGTCACTATTTACCAGGGGAAAAAAACATACAATCAAGTTTAAGACCTATGGTATATGATCGGCCTCTTGAAAAGGTTATGGAAGTATTATTGGGAAGATATACAATGAAAATTTTATTCATTGATCCAGAAATAATGGACACCAGTGTTCTACTTGTGTTTGTTCTGGTTGTAAGAGAAAATACCAAGTACTAACACCCTTGTGGTTGCATATGATCCTCTTGTGCAAGTTCTATTATTAAATTATGAACAACAGTTTATTTATGTAAAAATAATGGTGTTAATTTTAGTTGCATAAGTTAATGAAAAGAGAAAATGGCAAGGAAGAAGAGATGCCCTGTATCTGCACTGCTAATTATTGACAAAATATTTTCCCTGATGACTTTTTTTTTGTGTATGACTAATTTCTAATGGGAGGTTCCTGGTCTTTTTTTTTTTGACCTCAGATAAAGTTTGTGCCACTTTACATCAGTTTCTCCTCAGAAAAGCTCAGCTCTAAGACTTTTAAGTAAAAGGATGAAATATAGTTAATGCTACTAGTTTTTATAAGAGCTTTAAATTTTATTATCTTATTTCAAAACGAGATTGGAGTAAGGACCCTGAGGTATGTATTTGGTGAAGTGAGATATGATCAAGTTATTGAACCTATTTTTCTAAGTGGCTGTGGAAATTCTGAAAGCTCAGTAAATTCACAGACTCAACCAACATTAAGGAGAAAAAGGATCATCAGGTTAGGTTAAGCCTGTGCAACACTAGCCATTAGAATCCATCAAGCTAACCTTCTGAGTCCTAATTATATTTTATCATACATTGCTTGTATTAAATGACTTCAGAAATAATTAATCACAACAATATGGAAATTTGCATACTGCATTTAAATTATCACTGTGATGGTGCTAGAACTGAGACATTAGGGAAGCAAATGTCAAGCTCATGTTGGTTCTGCTGTATAGAGTATTTGGTCTCAGTAAAAAGTCACCACTCAGATATCAGCAGCTATTTTTCTCTTGGTGAGCATTAACAGGTTGTCGGGGGCTATACTATTAAAATATACCGCCTTAATCCCTGTGGAGTTTCAGCCTAGAGTGGAAAAAGGAACCAGACAAATGGGATGCTGTAAGATAGGCATGACCTGATATATTTATGTATTTAATTACTTTTCTGTTTTGTTCAGCCTAACTTGCACAAAATTGCCTCATGTTCGTATAGCTATTTTTTATCCACTGGCATAGAGATTTCCATTTCAGTTAAAAGAGAAATCCAAGGTAACATTCACTGAGGTGGATACAAGAAGGTGTTTGTTAGTGTGTATTAATGTTGGGAGAAATTTAAAATTCCACCAAGGTTTAATGAGGGCTTTGACAACAGCCTGTATGTGACAAGTCTACTGACTAGGTCATCCTTAAAAAAAACCCAGTTCAAAATGCAAGTCCAACTAAAGACTCCAATCTCAGGATTTATATGCATAAGCATATGTACCTTTTTATTTCATTCTATTTACTATATATGTAAGAAATGAGTTAGCCTTAATTATGGAAAAATATCCTGCCATTGTTTTTCTAAGGATGATGACTGACTGAACTTATATTGTTTGAACACTTTTCAAAAGGAAAGTTTAATCTCAACTTTTACCCCTAAAATGCATCCTCACTGCAGCCCTTCAGAGTCTATCTGTGTAGTCTATCAGAAGGTATATTTTTTCTCTCTTTAGAAATGGTAAATACCATTACTTAGTGTCAAATAATTTAGAGATGAAGACAGCATCCTGAAATAAACACTCTTGTAAAGCTGCTTCTCATCTTTTTGTCCAGAAACAAAATGAAATTTTAAAATTCAGCTTATAATTTCTCTTCCCTAAATCAATTAACATGCTAATTCAGTAACATGGATGATTAAGTGCAAGTGCACAAAGTGAACTAATCTTTGATAAGAAGGTTTCAACCATTACAAAAATATAATAACGTATTATAAGAAAAGAAGTACAAAACATTTCTAATTATGAATACTCCTGAAATAAGTGATTCACATATGGGAAGATAATAATTTCCACATGAATCAAGTGAACCTCTCCAAAAAGCATCCTTACTCATACAAAGTCAGCCCACCAAATCTGTGCTGAACAAGTGTTAGGTAATTTCTCATTTTTATCTTCAACAAGTCATGCTCAGTCTTTCTAGTTAGGAAAGCTACATAATGAGAAAACAGAACTATCTTATAACTTGCTATTAACTCAAATTTAATCTGCATGCATCAAGGAGTAATTCCGTGTACTCATATTATTACCAATGTACTGTAAAAAAAGAAAGTCTCTCACAGACAGTAATTCCTGACACTCAAAGAAGACCTCTGGCTTATGATTCAGTTCTAAGAGCTCCTCTGGGAAGACTCATCTAGAATAAATCTTAGCATAGTTTAAATTGTCACAGTGCCCACATGATGCACATGTTAACAAGAGTTCTTCAAGTGTTCTTCCTGTATCTGAAGTACTAGCACTTTTGTACTCAGAATCTTTATTGAATTTTATAAATTAAATTAGAATAAGCAAATAAAGGTTTTTTTAAGACCCACAACCAAGTAATATGAAAAAGGAAGTTCTTATTAATTTTCCCCTTTAATTAAAAAATACTTCACGTGTTCCCTCATTTTCTGTATTTTTAACAAGAGAAGAGGATTGTTAGTAGAAGATGTGTGTGAGTGTGTGTTTGTGGAGGACTGTGGTAAGCAGTTATCTTTTTTTTTTTTTTCACCTTTCACTTAATTACAATGAAGATATTTCAGCCAAGCAGAGTTTAGATTGAAGTGTATGAGTATTTGGTATATTTAGTATTTTGCTTCTTTTTCTATTAGAATCATAAAATCATAGAATCAGCCAGGTTGGAAAGGATCTCTGAGATCATCAAGTCCAACCCTTGATCCACTACCACCACAGTTACTAGACCATGGCACTAAGTGCCACATCCAGTCTCTTCTTAGATACCTCCAGGGACAGAGAACCCACCACTTCTCTGGGCAGCCCATTCCAATGTTTGATTACCCTCTCTGTAAAGAATTAGGTTTGGTTCCACAAATTATTTCCCCAACAGACCCATTATGAAATGAATTTACATCTCACATTCTTGCAATGCTCACATATAATCTTAGGCAACATATTCCTAATTTTTTTCTAATATGCCAATCCCAGTCTTTGGAGATGATACCTTGGGATAATTCACCTTTTATTATTTTTACTTCCAGAAAGGAAACATAGTTTAATGGACTGGAACCTGAATTTTCATATCCTTTGTGAAGTTCACTGTGCTCCTTAGTTTTGAGCAATATTTTTTTCTTAACTTCATTATTCATTTCAAGAGATAAGGCAAATTCTATGGTCTTAATTCAATCTACTACTGTTTGCCTGCTCTACCAAGCTATTACGTAACCGCCTATTTGGAGCAATCTATTGAGATTTCTATTTTAGTCTGGAAGAATGACAATCAGTTCAATGACAAGACATGCATATGGTACTTTTTTGGGTTTTTTTCCCTTTCTGAACTCTGCTGTAATTCACATATCTGAAAATCCCACAAAGGGAATTCTGTAGGAGGGCAAGAATGGAAGAACCTGCTCAATTTAAGA
This sequence comes from Cephalopterus ornatus, assembly GCA_013396775.1. Classification (NCBI taxonomy): domain Eukaryota; kingdom Metazoa; phylum Chordata; class Aves; order Passeriformes; family Cotingidae; genus Cephalopterus; species Cephalopterus ornatus. The sequence goes on along the minus strand of VZRE01006301.1, from coordinate 32,363 downwards.
TCTCTGAGCTTATTCCAGATTTGTATTTAGTGTTTGAAGTCATCATTTAAAATTAAACCTTTTAGTCTTTTTGCTTCAAATTTATTTTAATTTACTTTAATTTATTTTAAATCCAGTAAACCAGTCCTTTCTTTCTCCAAACATGCTTATACTTTCTGAGTTTCATATCCTATCTATTTTCCTTCCGTTGAGAGCAAAGGAAATTTCTTAATAGAGTGGTAACATTGTTTCCAAGAGAGGCAGAAGAAAAGCAGTTTTCTCTACAAAAGGCTGGCGCAGAACATTCCTGAGCTACAATGTAAACTTTGAACAGCACTAGGATAGTTATCTCTGTTTCTCCCTGGCAGAACAATTTGGAAAGCAATTTTATCTTTTTTTTTAATGCATACTTGCATTTATGATGGAAATAAAAAGGAATAGCACAACAAGTTTAGTGTAATTCAGAGCTGGATCACTCACATGTCCCAGGGTCCTCCTCCAAAGTCAGGAATAATCCTCCCTCGTTACGGTAAAGCTTTCAAACAACAAAAGACAGTTCCCTTTGTGTTTAGTTCCAGATGAACCAGTAAGACTTCTGTGGGCTTCTGAGTGGAGCTAGTGGCATGCTCTGTTACCTTGTGTGTTGTGAAACTCTCTAAGATATTGAAACTTATTTGGATATTTAAAGATAACATCTGCAGAGCCTGTGTCCTCTTTATCTCTCTTAGTTGTAAGCTTGTTTTAGTTCAAAGAGACCAGCAATTATGTGTGGTCTCTATATTGGTTTCTATACGGTTCATGGAATGATTTTTAATGTAGTAATTTTCAGCCTAAGTGGATTAAGATGATCTGTTGCCTTCTGAGCTGAGACTCATCATAATTCTACTAGTTGTTTACTACATTTCTGATTCTTTCTAGAAATACTCATTTATCACTCTCACTGACTTACAAGTATGCTCACTAGTTAGTCACGTTTTTCAAAATTCTCAGAATTTTCTTTAATAAATTTTGCTAAACATTTTCTTTCATAGAAGCTTCAACAGATTTTTTTCTATGCATATTGCTGGTTTCAAAGAAAGTGACTTTTTTTAGATATTAACCCCCCCACCCTGTGAGTACATTAAAGAATCTCTCAAATTCAGTAAGCAAAAATATAACACTTCACAGTATTAATGTGCAACTGGTAGTTAAATAGATTGCTTTGTGGGCACTGAGAAATATCCCTACTATAACTATGTCTATCAACCCTGATTAAATAGCTCTACATTAATGTACATCAATATAATCAATGTAAACAAATGAAGATGAATGATTATAAGCATCTTCAGTTTTGGTATTTTCAGTAACTTTTTTCCTGTTTTCCAAATTCTTTTGTGTTGTTTCACATCTATTAAAACAAAACAATGCAGAAAGGATCACAAATTAGTACTTTCCTTGAAAATAAATTTGTTTACATTTTTTCCTCTCAATTATTTGCTAAAAATCCTGATTAAATTTTATCAAAGTGACTTTAACTAAATAAGAATAATTAAAGGGACAAGTAGATTCCTAAATTTTTTGAAATGTAAATCTCCTCACATGAGAAAGAAAAAATCAAAGCACATCAAAATTTGTATTGGATTTTTCTGCTGTTAATATTTATCTGTATTTTGATCATTCTAAAACCAATTTCAAAATCAAGGATGCAAATCCAGTTAGTTTGATGCTGACATGCAGGAAATAATTCTTTCATATCTTAGTAATATCGTCCATACAAAATCCTATGTTTTGGTCCTGTGAGTAATGATAATTATGACCATCATAACAATAACAAAAGAAAACTAGGATCTTGGTATTGCAATTCAAATGTTTATTTTCTAAAACATAGTTTGTTGCTAAGAATGTAGATAATATCTGTTCTCACTGTTCCTAAAAAGACTCCTACCATGTTCAATTCTTGGTTCTTGTTCAACCCAGTCCAGTTTGACTTCTTTTAATTTAGGACAGAATGTATTTATGCTGATATACTTTGGCATGACCAAAAATAAACACTGACTTTATTGTTTTCTTTTTAACATTTCCTAATTCTGTAACTACACTTTAAAACATGGACCTTCATGCCAAGATATATGCTACATTAAAGTATCAAAAGAATGCTGTAAGGGTTCACAGTCCATTCTCCTTTTCTTGGAAGATGATAGATTCTCCTTTTATATTTGAAATATGAGATTACTATAAAAAGAGACAAGAGAGCTACCCTTTTAAAGCTCCAGTGTTTGAGACTTTTGGAATCATGCTATAAATTCATCTCATTATTGACATTTCTATTCCGTACCTACTGCTGTGAAAGGGTTGTGATACAAACAAGGTGTTTTATTCAATAAGTCTTGATATATATCTTTTCTGTTTTACTGATTCCTCAAGTACCTCTTCTGAAATGTGTCAGCTAATCACAGATCCTAATTATGACTTTAAGATACGCAATCTATGAGACTCAGACATTTTTAATGAATGTCATTTAATAGAACACTTTCTCATTAGAAGCGATAAATATGTATGATCATGAATGTTTTGTATGCAGGTCATGTACTCAAAACTTGTCCCTAAACGCTGGCCTTATTGGAAGTTCTTTCTATATCAGCAGATGAAAACCAGATAAGCTGACTTTCATAGTTTTTTTTTGTCTTCTCAGTCTGTGTCATATCTGACCAAAAAGTTCTTGCTTATTTTACTGTTTTTCAGATTTCAATATGACTGTGCAGCAACTGATGGAAGTCTGTTAAATAAAAGGAGAATAGAATCCAGTCCTTAGGATTGATCTATTCAGTTTATCAATATAACTTTATAGAAAGTCCACTACCACAGCAGGTAGGATGGACTTCTCACAAGAAATTTAATGCCCATATTTGAGATCTTCCGGGTTTTGTACGTGATATGATTCTTCTCATCATCTGTTCTGTGTGAAAATGGTAGTTATTAGCTATCCTGTATAATAAAGAACTAGGCAGTGTATCTTAGTGAAGTAAACTTATAGTCCTATGAAACAGCCTGGGGAAAAAAAACGTACACAGAAAGGCAGTTTTTTCCATCTAATCTCCTAATGCCTTCCCCAGTATAGAAATGAAAGATGGATTGAAAGAGGCCAACTCTTTTGTTGTTTCATGTTTCCTGTTAACCAGGGGATCAGGCCCAGCCACCATGGGTTCATGAAAGCCAGGTCCTACTTGACAAACCTGGTCTCCTTCATCACAGGGTGACCTGCCTAGTGGATGAGGAAAAGGCTGTGGATGGTGTCTACCTAGACTTTAATAAAGTGTTTGACACTTCTTTTGGAGAAGCTGGCAACCAATGGCTAAGACAACTGTACCCTTTGCTGGGTAAAAAACTGGCTGGATGGCTGAGTGGTGGTAAATGGAATTACATCCAGCTGGTGACTGGTGACTAGTTAGGTTCCTCAAGGCTCACTATTGAGTCCAGTCCTGTTTAATATCTTTGTCAGTGATCTGCATGATGGGATAGAGTGAAGTTTCAGTCAGTTTGCAGATGACACCAAGTTGGGTGGGACTGAGGATCTGCTGGAGGATCGTAAGGCTCTGCAGAAGGATCTGGACAGGGTGGATCAGTGGGCCAAGGCCAATGGTATGAGCTGCAACAAGGCCAAGTGTCAGGTCCTGCACTTGGGTCACGACAACCCCATGTAGCACTACAGGCTTAGGACAGAGTGGCTGGAAAACCACCCATCAGAAAAAAACCTTGAGGTGCTGATTGACAGCAGCTGAACATGAGCCAGCAGTGTGCCCAGGTGGCCAAGAAGGCTTGTGTCAGCAATAGTGTGGCCAGCAGGACCAGGGCAGTGATTGACTGGTGAGGCCACACTTCAAATCCTGTGTTCAGTTCTGGGCCCCTCACTCCAAGAAAGACGTTGAGGTGCTGGAGCGTGTCCAGAGAAGGGCAAAAAAACTGGTGAAGGGTCTCAAGCGCAAGTCTTATGAAAAGTGGCTGAGGGAGCCAGAGTTGTTTAGCTGGAGAAAAGAAGTCTGAGGTGAGACCTTATCACTCTCTAGAACTGCCTGAAAGAGATCATGGTAAGGTAGGGATCAGTCTCTTCTCCCAAGCAACCAGCCACAGGACAAGGGGATACAGCCTCAATGGCATCAAGGCAGGTTCAGGTTGGATATTAGGAAAAATTTCTCCACTGAAAGGATTGTAAAGCATTAAAAATATTGTAAAGTATTGTAAAGTTTTGTAAAGCATTGGAACAGACTCCTGAGGGAAGTGGTGGAATCACCACCTCTGGAAGTGTTCAGAAGACAAGAAGATGTGGCAGTTCAAGATATCGTTTGGTGGGCACAGTGGTATTTGGTTGAAGGTTGGACTCGATGAGGTTTTTCCAACCTTAATGATTCTACGATTCTGTGATTCATAGTTACTGAGTTCCAACTCCCTTACTCCATGCCAGTCCTCATATCTGTACAGCAAGATGTGTAGGAGACCTCATGACTGTTTTCTCCACCTGCACTTGTACAAAACTATGTGCGCTGTGCATGGAATCCAGCATCACAGAGGTGTCAACACAGGAAACTCTACAGATTCAAGTTTATCAAACATGTAAGAAGATATACCTGGGCTTCCCGAATGTGACGCAAAGCTTAAATTCTCTTCTAGTAACATTTAACACTTCCTCTCCCTTTTTTGTTTTCAGGGTTTTCTTCTTTGATGTCTATCTCAGATACCTGACATCTATTTTATCCTTGATTTCGCATTTGATTAGAAGCAAACTGCATGATGCTGGTACTGTTTTTTTTTTAATAGTGCCAGGAAATAGTCTAGAGATGCATTACGTGAGTAAATGTCAATGAGATTTAAACAAATCGAGTAAGTTACTGAAAAGCTGATTTTGTTTTAGAGTTTTTACTCTGTATCCACACTTTAGACTTCTGCCTTTGTTGAAAAATAACATGAGTTCTGTTACTTTTTAAGAAGCATGGAACCAATCATCCTTTCACATTTTTATGACAGCATTTTCTTTTTTACTTTTTTCATAAACACAGAAAGATAAAACTTCTTTTTAGTAAAACATGTCTGGAATAAGGTTTGATTTCTAGTCAAGAATGCATAAGAAAGGTCAGTAAGAAAGAAAATAGAACTGCACAGCTACTGTAAGAGTAAAGCTAACTTTGCAGTTTTGCTGAGTGTACCCTCGGTGTTTGCCACTCAGTCAAACCTAATATTCATTAAGAAATTTAAGTAGATTTTTTTTAATGTTATAGGTTGATAATAGTTCTCAGTTTTTCCATCTGCCTCCCCCACTTATATTTTTGTTCTTTGGAAGGAAAGAGTGGTACTTAAAACTGACTGCTCCAGGTACATTTGGCAAATGCTCAAAATGTTTGTTTATGACACCCTAAACCACACTTTCTGTGGTAAAAAAAACATTGTTTGTAAATAACCATCCAGTAGTTAAGATAGATAGTGTTCTTTCTCCCTCACTGACTGATTCAGAAAATTTTCTTGAGAAATCAGAGAAGCAGAGAGGTGCCACTCCATGGAAAGTAGCAGTCACCAAAGTTCATCTCACAGTTTTCAGCATATTGAGCGAGACTAAATATGTTTATATGCTAAATATAATTCTTCATTTTGGGCAAGGGAAAAAAGGAATTAAGGCAGACTTCATTACATATTGAGAAAGGTTAATTAAACTTTTTCCAAGACTGAGATCTACCTTTAACAAGCTACAAAATACTGAGCCTGTCAGTTCTCTCTCCAGCATCAGTTTCTGCTCTGCCGCATTTCATACCCTTTCTTCCCTCCCTAATGCAGAAGTGAAAATCAAATAGGCACACCACTAAGAAGGAAATTATTTAAGGAAAAAAACCCATTAAAACCCAAAACCAAACCAACAACAAAACAGATCCCCAACAAACAAACAAACAAACAAACAAAAATAGAGGGGGGAAAAAGGCAACACCAAAAAGTCTGTCAGCATTACAGCCAACTATAATGGGTTGGATTATTTGAGCATGAAGTCCCAAGTCCATGTTTCACGAATGTTAATCACAGAGCAATTTCCACTGACCTCGATTTCATTACTTTAGATAAATTCAGCCTTCATTATCCTTAACAGTCCACTCCGATAATCTTACAGCCACTGCCAAGTCCATTGTCTTTGAACTGTGTGCACAGTGGCCCTCCTGTACTTTAAGAACAGTTCACAAGTGTAAGAACAGAAGAAGGAAAGAAAAAAAAACTAATAAAAGGCATTGCCTGTCATTGAGAATGGATTTGCATTCAGAGAGGTTACAAAGGGTGATACTGACTGTGAGAGTGTAAGGTGGGGTAAAAAAGACTCTTTATTTTGCTAGGGTTCTTATCATCATATCAGTTCTTCTGAGGAAGAGGGCAAATTTTTTTAATCAGTCCTTGCACCTGAACGTATCTAATTGCTTCTTGTGACATTCCACCTGTCAGACTTAACCTTTTTAGTCCCAGTTTATTATGGATGTGCAAGTAGTGTCTTTAGATGCTATTACCATCACATTAAAATCACTAACATACCCACCATACAGCTGAGAATCCTATTTCAGGATTCAAAATTAGAGTGTTCATGCAAAAATTTGCCATATTCTTGGGGCACAAACACCATGTTGAGTACATATAACACAGCTCCCAGTGAATCATAGAATCATAGAATCATACGGGTTGGAAGGGATCTCTGAGATCATCAAGTCCAACCCTTGATCCACTACTACCAGTTACTAGACTATGGCACTAAGTGCCACATCCAGTCTCTTCTTAAACACTTCCAGGGATGGAGAATCTACCACTTCACTGGGCAACCCATTCCAATGCCTGATTACCCTCTTTGAAAAGAATTTCTTCCTAACATCCAACCTAAACTTCCACTGGCAGAGCTTAAGACCATGCCCCCTTGTCTTACTGCTGGTTGCCTGGGAGAAGAGACCAACCTCCACCTGGCTACAACCTCCTTTCAGGTAGTTGTAGAGAGCGATGAGGGCTCCCCTGAGCCTCCTGGAAGTAACTGGAGAGAAAGGAGGCAGGAATAATAGATCTTCAAGATTTTTCTCTGCTTGACAAACAGCTTCAGCTTCCTATTAAAATTTCTGAAAAATATATTTAATTAGAATTAGTTTGAAGATATTAAAAAATCATATATTTTTATATATAAAAATGCAATTTTATTGATATTTTAAATGTTGCATGTGTGTTTGTGTGTGTGTGTGGAGGTGTGTGTGTGCTGATGTTTTTATATATAAGTCCTTGGTGTATAATGGCAAAAAAATAGAATTGGGCCTGATTCTTCTTTAGCTTTAATTCTCAATTGCTTTATAAATGATACATATTTTTTGCATTGGGAAATATTATCACAGTGCTGTATTCATTTATCTATAGTTCTCTCATGTGTTTTTTTTGCTGTGACTTATTTTGTTTTGTTCTGCTTTGTTGCTGTGAACACCTGGGGAAAAAAACCCCACCATTTAAAAAAAAAAAAAAAAATCAGAGGAAGGGATGTTTAATTCCAGAATATTAAAGTTTAACAAGTATTGGTTCTTAAACTCAAGATCATTAGACAAGGGAGATGGAATAGAAAATAAAATTGAAATACCTTTGAATTATTACATCATGAAATTTCACATTATTTTCACCTCTTGCACTGTGAAGAGTCTTGAAAATTGTAAAACCTTTATGAAAAAGGTATTAAGAAAGATTGCTTTACCTGTCCTTGGCACAGAGTCAGGATTTGCTTCTACTTTAGCACTTCACTTTCTGCTAAAGATAGATTTTATGATAGAATTAATTTTTCTTTTGGAGAAAGGAAGTTTGATTTAAAATAATTTTAGAATGCTCCATCTCAAATTAAATTCCTTTTCCTTGAGAATCACTCTACATTATTTTAAAATTTCTTTATTTATTGTGAAGGAGAAAGAAAAAAGTGAATACTTGACTTTCCAAGGACAATGATTTGCTGAGTGAAACGTATTTGGCCATAAAATGTCTTATAAGTGGATAATTCTTGTGAGCTGTAAAATTTCAGAAGTCAACCTTTGGCATCAAAGGCCTTATTTGTATTTCACAGTGACATTGTTGATTGTTCCCATGTAAGTGAAACACATTGAAGTCTTCCTTTGTGAGACTGTTAACAGTTAATCCCACTAGCTCTGGTAACAACAGAAGTTGAGGATATATGCCTTAGCCTTGTCAAGAGATTTTCGATGAACCAGAACTAATGGGATTAGCTATTTTTACCAGTTGGTATGTGGAAATGCCAACATCAGAAAAAGAAACATTCATAATGTTTGACGAAATATCCTCAGAGGCTGCAAGATCTGACTCTTTTGAATCTTTTAGAATTGTAATTTAAAGTAAGTACATATTAAGTAGTTGATGACATTAATAATTACGTTTTGGCACAGGTTCTCCAAGAGAAGAAAAGGAGGAGTGTGAGAAAGAATTTTAATGCTCCTGTTAGGATCACGTGAAGCAACACATGCTCACAAATGCACTTCTCTCCATTTTGATCATGATGTATTCTCATTGAGTCAACCAGTTGCAAAACTGAGCAAGCAGCTTGATACTTGTCAGACTCTTGGGACTTAACCTACATTCACTAATCTTTTAGGCACAATCAGATATTTTTTAAAAAGTAGCTACAAGTAAAAGAAACACAGCTGCTCCTGCCTCAAGGCTGTATTTATTGAGTCGAATCTTGAATTGTGTGACATCTCTGGACAAAATAAGTAGAAGTGATTTTAGATAAAGATCCCAGTGGTTAACTTTCTTTAATTAAAGATGTTTCAAAAGATAGAAGAATCAGGAACAAAGCAAAGAAATGTGTTATGTGAATTATCAGGTAATTGCTTCAAAAGCAAACTTGTATATATTTCAAGTAGCCTGACTAAAGCCAAATAAAAATTTATTCACTGGATCTTATTTGATTTTAATTTTTTTTACTTCTATGACTATGACTTGGCAAAATATGAAGTTTTTTTCTAGACTGTTAGTTGCAATTATTTCAATCTGAATTAAAAATATACAAAAGTGTCTCATGTTTTTCAGATGAAACTCTAACCCCCTTCCCAATAACATCATCAAGTATCTTCTAAAACCAGTATGTTTGTGCTTATTTTCCTTGGGTTGTAAAATGTTGAACAAATAGATCAAAAAAGCAAAAGTAAGAATAAGTATAATAAATATGTTGATTAGAATATGGTTCTAGAAAGGGCTGCAAGACAACAATGAAATGCCAGTCCTGAAATGCTGAGGAGCTTCATAGAAGAGAGCACGTACACAGGAGCTGTCAATATTCTAGATGTAGCAAGTTGAGATGGTGCTCTACACCAGGTGTTCATTCCTCTGCTGGAGGCTCTTGCCTGTACCAGTGTCAGAAAAGAGGAATTCATGTCCTTGTCACTCCTTGTCCTTCTGAGAAAGGTATTCAGTGATTTTTTTTTGTTCTCTGGAACACCAGAAAGAAGAATATTGAAATAAATGCCATCCACAATTCTGAGTTTAAGACATGACAAGAGATAAATAAGCTGGGATGGGGCGGTGGAAGAAGGAAAGATTTAAATTAAGCTGGTTCATTTTCCTTGAAAAATGGCTATGGATGACAGCACAGACTGCCCTAGTGGCATACTAAGGAGAAAGGCGCCAAGGCTAAATTATATACACCACAAATTCTACCATGCCAGGCACAGGTGATTGTGCAGAAAACAAAGGAAGATCAAAACAATCAGAAAAGTACACAAGCTTACAAAAATATTTAGGTTTGATTATATGAAAATCTGAGACTCAGAATGAAGCACAACAGATGACCCAGAGAAAATATTATTTTATATTATTATTATTATATAATATTATATTGAAAATATTATTTATAAATAGCTTAAAAGAAGAGCGAAGAAAAGGTAAGTCCTCTGATTTTTGGCAGGGACAGAACTGACAGCGAGAGGGCCAATGCCTTTAAGATTTTTTTATGTAAGTCATTATTCTGTTTTGGAGTATCAGACAATAACACAATCAATAAGTGTATATGAACTTAAGGTTATATTAAAAGTTTTAAAAGCAGTCCAGTTTAAGGAAATTTTCCTCAGGTTACTCAGAGAATTGGCTTAAGCTGTGGAATCTTGAAGAATTCCCTTGGAGTCCCTATATGAGAGGGGAGGTGCGATAAAACTGAAGCCTGAGCAAGCCTAGTACCATTCATGAGAAATATTTCCGAGATCATAGACTATTTAGATCAACTCTGTTCCTAAAATAATAACAGAACTAATGTTAAGTTTCTGCCGTGAATGATCAACCAAAACATATTGTTAAGTTCCATTAAATTTAGAAAAGAAATACCTTTTGTATCCTATATACTTTAGTATATTTGAACTATATATGATCTTTTTTTCAGTTACAATTGTGTGACATCACTACGAAGTGATTTGTCCAGGTGATAGGAAAGGCCAAATTCAGGAAATAACTAGCAATGCTCAAAGTCGAAACATGTATCAGATTCATTGTAGCCTTCTGCAGGGGAAACAGAACCTAAAACCTCCCTGTCCCTTTATGATTCAGAAAAGTTGCCAGGTTAAACAACAAGGCACAGGTCCTCACTGTATTTTGGATTACCCTCTTCTGATATTACTCAGTGTGGCATTTATGATTAATTTCAGGATAAAAGTAGGAAAGGAGAAGTTGTAAGCACTGTGAGGGTCAGAATAAGAATGTAAAAAGATTTTTCTATTGGCATGCTTCTAGAGGAACATAATACTTAGTGACTATCTAATATGTGAACAATTGTGTCTGGGCATAAGACTGTATGAGGAGAAGTATATTTTCGTGCATCCTGCTGCTAAAAATTCATTTAGAAGATTTTAAAGTTTCATGTTAAAAAACACTGCCATTTCAGGATTGTGTATCTTAAAACATTTTCTTTGGATCTTAATTTATCTTAATTTAAAATACTTCACAGAAGCATCAGGTGATTCAGAAAACTTATCTAGGAAATTTACAGTAACTTATAGTTACAAAAGGTTGTATCTATTCTTTTAAGGTTCCTACATGCAGGAACACATTCTCTATACATTTTTATTAAATATTTGCAAAATGCTTCAAATCAGAGTTCTGTAAAATATTTTTTCCTGGTAACACAAAAGCTGCTGTACATTACAAATGGAGACCGGATGCCAAAGTGGCACTTTCAAGCTAAAAAAGCGTCAGTGTAAAACTAAGTTTTAGTCTTGTCTTTAAAGGAAAGGTTTAAAATTATTTCATGTGCCCACTAAACAATATTTAAAGGCAGCAATTATTATATTTATCCACCTCTATTTTTAATGACAGCAGGTAAAATGAGCAATCAGTCAACATTAAATGCTCAATTTTGTTTGGCTGAACAACACTTTTGGACAAAATATCTAATTGCAAGCTAGCAAATATTTGTCAGCACTTAAGTCTTTTTGAACTTAAATGCACATTTGACAACAATTTCAATAGGAGCTTTAATATTTGATCTGTTCTCATTTTTGATATGGCAGTCAGCTATAGCCATCTCCTGTATGGTATAGCAGTCTTTCCAATATATACATGTGATCTTTCCATTCTTGTAGGGAAGAGACCTTTCTCTTTCAGATAACAGAATTAGTTAGGATTTTCACAAATGCAGGGCAGCTATCTGTCAGTTTCAGGACCTTTATCCCCAGACTCTTTCGACATCCCTTGGAGTTAAAGCCTATACTCTTTTTTCAGGTGTCTTGTCATAGAGGTCAAGGTAAGTGGCAGGAGAATATTTCTACCTATTATCTTTCATGAATTCTCTGGATTTTATTCCTACCTTCATTACTTAGCAGACTGTTTTCATCCCATTGAGCCCTTTTATCATAGCTTAAAATCTCAACAGCTCCTTCTGAGACTGCTCCTGATATAGTCTATTACCACAGTTGTTTCTAACTGTCATACCAAGGATTGACAATTAGATTTTTCATTATCCTTGTCCAGGCTGCTGCTAGGTTGATCCTACATGTCATCCCAGTGTGCTTTCTGAGACTGTGTTTATCTTCCCTGCTAGCCACTGCGAAAAATGACAGCCAGAACCAGTTATGCAAAAAGTTGTATGGAGTGAAAAGGGATCACTAAAATCAAAGATAGGAAACCCTTTAAATCAAGAAGAATTTGAGGCACTAAACTTCAGAGAATTTTAGTCCTTTCTTGTTTCCTCCTTGAGGGAGTAGGAATATGCTCCTTCCCATGTGGACAAGTCACTACAGAATTTTTCTGCTGAAAAAGGCCACATCACAGACTATGATATTTGAGATATTGAGGAAAAGTAATACTATGACTCATTCCCAGTATTCTTTGCCTGGTTGTAGAGCCCTGGAAATAATAGTACACCAATTTACTTTCCATACTAGATTCAGAAATCTGAGTAGATAGAATGAAAGCATAAAATGTGTAGAGTACAATGTGTAGAGTACAAATAATATGGGTTTAAACCTATACCTATTTTTTTTTTTTGGCCCTGTTTTTAAATCTAGAGGATGTCTTAGCTCTGACTGTCGAAGAAGCAATGGTATGAACATAAGTGAATCTCCTACCCCTGCTCCCATACTTCACAGATATTTCCCCTTACAGCTGAATTCCAGGTTAGATACCATGACTGAAACACAGTTTTCAACTTCTGGTTGTTCAGTTAGCTCAGATATGACTAGATCCCTAAAAATCTAATGATACACAGACAGGGAAGGAATCATTGATACAATATGAAAGATTATTGTCTCTGTTAAGGAAAGAGTTACACTTCAGCCCAAAATTTTCAAAGCTGTTCTGAAGCTCAGTGCCTACTGTAGCTACTGCAACAAAGAGAATGGCTTTGCAGAAAAAGAATGGATTTTCAGAATCTCTGAACTCAGTGGGAAAACTGAGCATCTGCTCCTCTAATGATAATGTCACTGATTGCACGGCTTAAGTATAGTGCTAGCTCTAGGGTGTAACTAGTTTCCACTCCTGGAGTGGAAATTACTAGGTTTAGTGACTACAAAATCAGAGCAGAAATTCTCCTTTTAGGGAAAACAAGAAATTATCCTTGAGAATACTTCGAACTTCCACAGCATCCTGAACAAGTGGATAATAGTCTCTAACAATTCTCTTATAGTCTAATAGGTCTTCCTAACCACCTAATTTGTCTGTTACAGGCTGAAAGTAATTCTAATTTTTGCATAGCTAACATTAGCAGTATAGCAAATATAACTGTGTTCTTGTGCATATTTACGAACATAATTTTCATTCTGGTTGTATTATTTGACAAATTTTTTATCACAGATTCAAGGTTTTAAAGAAGCTGAATGAAACCACTACAGCAATTTGTATTAACTCATGCTGTGATTTTCTGGTATCATTAAATCATGAAATGATTTTTGTAAGTCTCTATGATTTTCTTTATTAAGAATGACAGAAACATTTAGAATAATGTTAATTAGATTGTGTAGCTTTCCCTCACTAGATTCAGCTCCATTCTGCACTGTATCATATAATGGACTATGACTTATGATACTACTTTGAGAAAATTATATTTGCTACTTTAAACTTGATGTCTCCATGTAATACATTCTAAGATCTATCTGTCATAACAACATATTAGTTCAGAACAGTGGCTGAAGAATAATTGCATAAATGTTTCTGCTGCTGGCTTCTCACTATAAGATACATTGAATATAATTTTCAAAAAACGAAACACATGATCAATGATGTCATTTGAAATATATGCAGACTGTGAATACCGTGTTGACACACGACCGAACTTGAGTAGATTGCATTATTCAACATGCCCTGAATGGAACCCATCATGCAGCCAACTCTTCTTGATACCCTGCAACAGCTCTTACATTCCAGCTTTCAACCTGTCCATTTAACTGTAGAGAAAGTGATTTTCAATATCCTAGTTTCACCTGATAGTAACTCATGCATCATTTCAACTGACATTATCATTTAACCTAGTTGCTTCATTACCTAGCAATGTTCAACAGTTTTAGCTTTTTTATTTTATTATTNTTATTTTATTTTATTTTATTTTATTTTATTTTATTTTATCATAATGACTGCCCTGTACTATTAGCTGAGTACTTCCCAAGTCTTTCGGTAATAAGAAACAAGATGTTGGTCATTGGCAATATTCTTAACTTTCTACTGACTCCTCAGATTCTATTAAAACATGTACACGTATATTGATATGAAGAGGACAAAATGAAAAAAATAAAATTACATGCAAGTTAAAAAAAAAAACAAAAAACAAAAAATCAAAACCAAACCAAAGCAGCACTAGTAATCCAAACAGATTTTTAGTCTGAACTGTTTCGCTAAGTTCATTTATCTTTTGAATACCCTTATAACTATAACCTCTCACCTCTCTTGGTTAGGAACAGCAATTAGTTAGCACAGTGTTTCATGTGTAGTCTTAAAAAATTGCTTCTTGACGTAAAATATAGAAAAAAAATTAGGTAAAGGAAATCTTATTACCTCGTCTTGGCCAGAGTGGTGGGTTAGCCTTGAATAAGTGCCAAACTCTCAACCAGCTGCTTGCTAACTCCCACTCCTCAGTGGGATAAGAGAAAAGAATAGGAAAGAGAGATTGCTTACTAATTACTATCATGGACAAAATATACTTGGTTTGGGGAAAATTAATTTATTCCCAATTAAAATAGATTGAGGTAGACACAAATGAAAAGAACATTAAAGCAATATCTGACCTCCCCATCCTCCAAAGCTCAGTTTTACTCCAGACTCTTATACCTCTCCCTCAAATGAGTGGCGTGCGGTCAGATGGGTTGTAGTCAGTACACAGAAGTTTCGCTTTCCTGCTCCTTCCACCTGATACTTTTCACCTGCTCCAGTGGCTGCCTCTCTTTCTCCTTCTTTTCTCACGTTCTCTCACAAGGTTTTTTCTCACCCTTGTGATTTTTTTTTTTCTCCTTATTACAAGTGACTGTTTTAGGTCACTCAAAGAATGACCAGCAAAGGTATCGGCAAAGGCATGTTTAATATTAAAGTGAAAACTCGACAAAGTTCATTGGCAAGGTTGACTCTACTACTTACTACATGTTTAAAGCACAGAGAAAAATCAGACTGAAACCTAAAATCAATCAATCTAAAATTAAAGTCAACCTAAAAGAATCTAAATGCAGGATGGGGATGGAAAAAGAGTAAGGATAGCAAAGAGTAAGGATAAAAGGGAATAAGAGAGAACGTTCCTTGTGTCACAATGTTCAGAGTGGACCCCTTGTCAAACTTCAACAACAGTTTAGGCCTAAAGGTTTTAGCAGCACTTAACAGCACTTAATCAGTTGCCTAATTTAGGCAGTTTAACAAAAGATTCTATAGAATCTACCATAAGCACAACAATGACTCACTTGTAGGCCTAACTTATTGTCCCAGTTAGTTAAAGCAGCCAGGAGTGGTTCATCACCGTGTGGGTGTAACCCAAACTGTGTATTCGATACCCTCTATGCCATTCCCCAGAAATTATTAATGACAGGCCATGTGCAGCAGCTGCCCAGAGCACACCTGACCCCTCAGGCTATAAGTTGGGTGTTAAGAGGCCTGTGAGATAGGAGGATGTTCCTGTCCTCACACCCAGGACTCACAGTCACCCATTGTGAAACTCCCCACCCTGAGGGAGGGGCTGAACATTCCTGACTGAACCTGGGTGTATACTATCTGAGAGTCTTGGGACTTCTGACTCCACTCGTGGGAGCCAGGCAGGAGGACCAGAACCTCAACTGGACTGCGACCACCAACCTCGACCGAACTACAGCCACTAACCTCGACTGGACTGCGACCACTAACCTCAACCGAACTGCAGCTACCATCCTCAACCGGACTGCAACCACCGCTCTCAACCAGACTGCGAGCCCCAGTCTCACCAACAGGTTTTTCCTATTTTTACTTTGGACTCAGGGGGACCACGTGGGGCTCGGCTGGCGGCCAACGAACACCACCGTGTTCATGCCCCAGGGCACTGAGTGTTGTGGGTTAAAAAACCAACTGTCTGCAAAATTGTATTTATTGTATTATTTTCATTAAATTGTAATTCTGACTTATAATCTCTTTGAGTTGGGATCATTTCTCCTGTTGGTTTACCTTTAAACCAATACACTTATGAATCTAACAAACTCAGGAATCTAAGAGAACAACATTCATAGCATATTTGCTGTAGCATATTCACACTTGCAATGCGCACAGACATAAAGGAGTATGTACAAGGTATATACACCTGTGAAAAATTCCCCTTGAGTTCGGGTAAGTTATCATGCTGGATGCCTTTGCGTCTTCTCAATGAGTGAAGGGCTGAGCTTCAAGGAGTGGAGGTATCAGCCTAGCTCCATCGTCATTGTTTGGTGGCAGTCCTCCAAGGAAAGCAAAACTTGAGGGTTCTCTGCCTCTGAGAGGCCCCACTCCGAGGGACATTGCTGATCACAGCAGGCTGTGATCCAGGAGGGCTCCAAGGCTCCCACTTAGGACTGCCGTTTATAGAGTTGCAAGAGAGTTGGCTTTAGTCAAAGTCATTTTCCAACCTGGGCACAACTGGGGTGGTAACTTTCTTTGAAAGTTCAATAACAAAAATGTTGTTCCACTTGGGCTGTTATTCAGGCAAGAAAAATAAGTTTCCAAGGCGTTCATTAAAAAACATAAAAAAAAATGTATGCATAATAAAAAGCATATGAAGACCTTGTTTCTGATAAGCTCAAGAGGAGCTTAGCCCGGGTGCTATTCATCAAGGCCAAGGCCTAACAACTATTTCTGAGATTGCAGTGTGGCCTGAGGGGCAGGAGGGCATGTTGTACCAGCACACCCCCTGTACCCTCTCCAGCATTTCCTGCCTTTGACTAGTATTTTCCCCAGAGGTGCTGCCATGGTGGCTGCTGGGCTCAGCTGTGCCCTGTGGTGGGTTCTAACACCAGCTGTGTTAGAACCAACAGGCATGAGGCAGGTGTGGCTTCTCCTCATGAAGGCCACCCCTTCAGCACCCTGGTGCCAGCATCTGGACACCTGCACCCGATACAATCAGAAAATCCCCACCTCTTAAAAGCCCCTAATTCTTGAAAAACAGGTTTTGGAGTGGGATTGTGCACAGATAACAGTTTTTCTGTTCCACATCTCCTCTGAATAGAAGTTATGCTTATAAGCTATATTTTATGCCTTATAAGCTATATTTTATCTCCTATAAGAAAATAAATTACAGGCAGACAAAATAATCAATAAACCCTTTTCTGTTTACTGTTCTAAAGTATCATGCTGGTACTTTTCATTTTATATCAAAAGCATACTGATATTAATCTTTTGAAATAAACATGTATAATTTAACCACCTTTCCCATCTGCAGTAAAAATCTAATTATTTTTTATTTCACAGTAATGTCTTTCCATGAAGAACAGTATCTTTTTAGCTTGATAATACTCTTAGTCTCCATTTTTCATAATAGCAAATGTTGAGAGCCTGCTGACAAGTAGATGATGCAATTAGGGTTACATTTCTTTACTACTGTCTGTGGGTTTGTTCATAGTAGACATGCACATTTATGTCACTGAAGATTAAGTATTATAGTCTTTTCCAATGACATTTGTAGCTAAGCATATTAGTATTAAAGGTCAATGTCCCTTTAAGTGGATCAATAAGAACTTGACAATATAATATATAGTCATAGTTTCTTATCATAGCAGATTTTGTAGGGTTTGATTATGTTGTCTTCCTTTCTGATTCTTTCAGATTCTTCTCCTGTATAGTAAAGAAAGCAGAAAGCAAGAAGACTATTCTCAGAAGAGCAATTAAGAATTGTGGTTATTGTGCTCAGTAGAGTGAATACACTGTACTTTCCCAGATTCCAGAGGTATCTGGAACTGTAAAGACAAAATAAATGTAGTTCCTTGAATCAGGCATTAAAAATTAGCATCATCAGTAATAAAGAAGGAGGAAATAAGGAAAGTTTTCATTGAGTATTACAATTATTTTCTAACTATGAGGATACTGAAAATCATTGTGGAAACACTATCCTTGAATGTACTAAAAATAGGATTTAAAAAGGCCTTGAGAAATCCGATCTAACTTTAAAGTTAAATCTAACTTTGAAGCAACCTTTGTTTGACAAGGGGATTGTACCAGAGAACCTCCAGAGATTTCTACCAATATGAATTAATCTGTGAGACTATGATTTTAATAGATTATATCCTGAATATGGTTGTGTTAACACGTTACTACCATATAAGAAATATAAGAAAAAAGTTACATACTACCAAAAGCACTTGAATAGTTGTATAAGAAAAATCAAACAAACAACATAGGCAAAACAGTCCAAAAGCTTCATCTGAAAGCTTTACTGCAGAATGTTTCACTGTGTTGGTCTTATATCGTAGCAATTACAAAATAGTTTTCTAAGCTTTTTCTACACCTTTAAATGTCTTCTCCAAAACAGAACATTATTTTGTGTTCATTCTAACTTCCTCTGTAATTAAGGATTAAGCAGATGAGTTCAGATAACTTGAAACTTCTTGTCTTTAGTCTGAGAAATAAAGTTCCTCATAATAACTATTGCCTCTCTGTAGTGGGGTAAAATTTCTTGAGCATCATCTATGGAAGTGCCTATTATGCTATCAACACAAAGAAGATCTGAACCACTCAGTAAGATCATTACCTCAGGTCCAAAAATCTGTCTTGATTCTTCAAAGAATCACATAAACCTGCATTGTAATGGGGTTGCACAGCACTGCACTCAAAGCCAAAATATAGAGGGTTGCAATCACAGGATCAAGATCTCACCAGAATGGGCAGGACTGGCAAAATCCAATCACTTCAAAAACAATGTCTGCAAGAAGCCTAAGGAAGGGGTTGAGGAAGTGGTAGAATCCATCACCTCTCAGGGTCAGGGCTGTGGCAGTGTCGGATTCCTCTCTGTCCAAGAAGGAAGTGGTCTGCAGTGGTGATACGTACCTGGTTTGGAAGGAAACTGATCCACCCTGGAAAAGACTTTCCTGTTGTTCAAAAGCAGGGAAAGCTGTGGTTTGAATTTTGTGACACAGGCACTGTTTTACAGCTAGCTCATAGAAGACAACATTCAACTCAAGATCTCTTTTTCAGAGAAACATAAATTATTCTGTAGAAGGATGGATTTATCTCAAAAATTATTGAGCAAAAATGGATTGGCCACTACAGTGTTAACACTGAGAAACACAGTTAATCATCTGGTACCATTAAATCATATCATCAAAATTACTTTTGCTGTGGATATATAAGTGACAACTAATTTTGATAATCATTTCATCAAACTTTTTTCTTTGGCTCTTAGGAATAGCATGTAATGAGTGCAAGAATGAAATGAAAGCAATATAATTGCTGAAAGGTTTATAATGGTAGGAGAACAGAGCTTAACAGATTCAATGTTGCAGGGGAAACTGAAGTTAGAATGGATGGCAGAAAGGAGCGTGTAAGGATAGTGGTGCCAACTAGTTTTAATTACTATCACTTATTTCAGTGATAAAACTATATCACATGAACAGGCCTCAACCTCATTTCTACTAAGTCTGGTTTTTTCCTCTGCTGTAGGAGGAAAACATTGCCACTACCAAACCTCACCCTATTTCAAGAATAGTAAATGAGTCAGATATCCTTCTTTCTTGTTTCCAGTTCTGGGGGGTTTTTGTTTGCTTTTTTTGGTGTGTTTTTTTTTGTTTGTTTGTTTGGTTTGGTTTTGGTTTTTGTTTGTTTGGTTGGTTAGTTTTTGGGGGGGGTTGGGTTTGTTTGGTTTGGGGTTTTGTTTTTGTTGTTGTTGGGTTTGTGTTTTTTGTTTGTTTTGGTTTTGGTTTTTGGGGTTTTTTTTGTAACTGTGTGCTTTTAAAGGGGACAGAAAGCTTAACATTTTTTGGCTTAAAAGCCCATGAAGAACTAACATCTACAGTATATGCTAATCAAAATAAAGAGCATTTTTAGTATTTTTCAGAGGTAAGTTTATTTGACTCTGTCAGTCTCATGCAAGATACAGTAATTTAAACCAATCTTTGTGTTGATTCTCAGTGGATAATTGCTTCTAATGCTCCTTAAAGGTGCTCCTCTGCTGATCAGAGAGAGCCCTCAGGAACAATTTCAGAGTCCAGATCAGAGAAAAATACTGGGCACTGAGTGAGCAAGCACCCTCCTATTTGTGATTAAGACCATTTTCAAACATCTTGTACCATTAAAAGTGGTATATATAAAAGAAGGAATGTATGAACTTGGCAATTACCAACTGCTGTTGCAATTCTTTTATCAAGACTTCCAGTTGATTCTTTCAAAACGCTTAAAGAATAATAGGCCTTGTACCAACACAGGCCTCACAAAATTAGGAATGGTGGTCTTGGGATGATTTGGACAACCCATAATATGGTGGTAATACATATTACCAGCAAATTATGTTGAGACATGAAAAGACAGTAACGTGTCATAAATCCATTTTAACTTCAGATTAAATTCAAAAAGATAACTCCTTGTTAGTGCTGTTTCTTGGCATCTGTAATTCTCTGATGTGTAAGGGAATGAAGCATTTGTCAGGAGAAAAATTAATTTGACATCAAACAGAGTAACTTATAAATGAACATAATAATTTTTTCAGAACCACAAAGATGACTGATTGTTTGTTATTTGTCCAATCTTCATTTAATCATGATTTTTTTAAATGTTATTCCCATAATTGCATCCGGCCATAATCCATAATTTGTTGATCGCAAAAGTTATAGTTAGTCTTCTAAATATTGCAGGGTTTGGTTTTACCACTTTTGAGAAATTTCATCTTGCGATTCCCAAGTTTTACTGACATACTCAAGAACCTTATATTCTTTCTGAATAGTCTGTGGTATTAATGGGCACAAAAATTATTCACAAACCATGTCTCTGTTGTTAATATGTATCATGTGCTATCACTTCTTTCAGAACTCTACTGCTGACAACTGAGGGATGTGTAGTGCTGCTCTGCCTTTGTTTTAAGGTTGCTTGTAAAAGAATTGAAAACTGTTTGTACCAGAAATGATGAGATACAAAATACCCTGAGCCTGATGGTAAAAATATTCTAGTTAGATTATTTTAGAGCTACAAGGTTTGCTTGACTGGTCCTTTTTCTAGTCTGTCAGAGTAGGCAACACCAACTAGAAGCGTCTACAGGGATTTTTCTGCCACATCGTTTCTTCTGTCCTGTTATCTGTGGAGCCATCAACTAAAGATTTGAAGAAAATATCAGCTAAATATCAGCTAAAAATTCCTTACTTTGCGAGGACTGCATTCTGGAATTAGTACAGAAAAATTATCAAACTACCACTTTTGCATTGCCAACCTGAATAACCTTGAAAATCAGCTAATGCTAGCCACTTTTCCTCTGCAATTTCCCTTCTTTTCTGTCTTTCACTCCTTTTTCAATAAAACTTTATTTTTACATAATACTGGAAGATTAAATACGCTAACCATTCCTTTGGTGGGAGAATCTTTTTTTTTTTCTGAAATACTGAACATCATAATATTATTTTAATCTCTTGGGCAACAGATAAAGACTCTTCTCTTTATCTTTAATTTAAAAGTAATTTCTGACTTTCCAGAGGTTTTCTCTTCTCTACTTTTGAAGAAATATGTCTTCTCAGTATTTATTAAGATTGAAATAGATTAACAAATCCAAAGATCCCAATAACAATTTCATTGCACAAAGATCTATAGCTATCCCAAATCCTTTCAGTTTAGAACTTCTCAACTATAAAAACCGAGCAGCAGTAATGTATTATAACTTTAATATTCCCTTACGATTCCATAGTGTTTGCAGTTAGCCATATCAGTATCCTTAATATTGCTATTTAACTTGTATTAAGCTTCTGAAGTTCTTATTTAAGTGAAGGAAAATAAATCACATGATTTTTTTTTGTCAGATATGCATGCCAACACACAAAAATCACATTAACGAGAAAGTGCTATTTACAGTAAAGGTGAGGAAGTGTGTTCTGTTGTCCAACAGATGGCTTTCACAAAAAATTACATGGGATTGGCATTTTAGATACTTGATCTCCAGAGGTACCTTCTAACATTATCTAAATAACAATTTAAAATGCCACAGATTTGGTTAATGAGGACTGCACACTAGCAAAACAGTGGCAGAAACCATTGTGAAAACTTGGAGCAGGAAGGGGCAGGAGGGAAAGGAAGAGGGGAGAGCAGGGGAGGGGAGGTGAAAGGAAGAGAGGAGGGGAGGATCACAGTGATCACATATTGTCGGTAACCTTGAATTCTGTGCAGACAAAGGTCTCAGCTGGAGGGCGATTACCAAAATCTAGTCTGAAATAACTGTGAATTACCTACCCTTTCGAAGCAAGAAAAGGGAGGGTGAGAAAGATTCAGAGCTGTTGTTTAAGGATTGTGGGGATTTCAGTCCTGATACTCAGCCCAGTAAGCCGTGCTTCTGGGAGTAAGCATTTAATCCATTTACAAAATTTGTTTCTGGATCCAAATTTATCTAGTGCATTAAATAGATAATCCTACCTTAGTCTGTCAAATTCTTTTCTGGCACTAAACAGCACAGCAAGTGCTGCTAGACGTTTGTAAGTTAATATTTACCAAGATTTCAGAAAGGTTAGCCATTTAGCCATTTTTAAAACATCTTCTGTCACTGAATTACACTTTATTTGGATATTGAAAATCAGAAACGTTGCTTATAATTATCTTAAGTGTTAATGATGAATTAAGAGCTCTTTCTAATCTTATATTGTTTTATTAATAACCTATATTACTTAAGCAAAGACACTTGAAGGAGCAGATAAATTACATGATTTTCATGTGAAACACTGATAGGAAAAGGACAACTATTTCCATGTTATAGAAAACAGTCTTTCTCTTCTTTATTAACAGTTTTATTTTTGACATATTAGATTTCTTTTTATTTGTTCTTAGTTTTAAAACATATAAAATTTATGAGGTGTAGAATGCGACCGTGAAGCCTAAGAACATCCAGGAAGGTGATTTTTGGAATTGGCAGTGAAAAGGATTACTATATACTTGGAAATAACAAGAAAGGAGAAAGGAAAAAGCAAAACTAACACAAACAGATAAGAAGTTGGCACAAATAAAAATCAGTGTACCACAAGAAAGATTTTCTCTTGTCTTTTGAAAACATGAGATAATAAATTGCATTTGTTTAAATAAATATCATTTTCCACTTTGAGTTCACAGCCTGGATCTGAAATTCAAGCATAGAAGTTTAAAATACATATGTAAGATCTCTACGTACATATACCTTTGTTTCTTTGTAGCCTTCCTTTTTTGCACAGGTATCTATGCTTATTCCAAATCTTCTGATTGCATTCATCTCCAAATCCAAAGTGTTGTACTGAAGCTAATGTGCTTAAATTCTATAACCTGCCATCTGAAAAATCCCCCAAAATATATCAGGATTTGTTTAGTTCAAGCACTGCTCAGTACCTTTTCTTTTCAAGCTTTATTGTCTTTTGTTTTTATTGGTTTTATAGGAAGCTCCCAGCTAGCGAATATTTAAAGTTTAATTAGGTCGTTATAAAATAAGTGTTTACTGTAACACATTACTTAAAAAGATCTATCTTTCTTTCTTTAGAAGATTTCAGTAGGACAAACAAGGCAGGCAAGAAGAGGAAAGAATAATTAATTAAAAAAAGTTAAGGGTGTGAGGGAGGCCCTACTCATTCATATTACTCTGTTATCCTCATCACCTAGAACATGTCATAGAGTTAACTACATAATTTTTTGTGTCACCTTGACTGAGGAGAGGCAACATATACAGCGATTTCATCTGGACTTGCTTACTATCTTTGTGGAGGCAGGCTGGACAACTGTAAGAAGGAGAAGGTGAATGGAAGTAAAGAACTCACCAGGGCATGCTGAGGTATGAACACTAAATAGATAGTATCCTAAGTTGATTGCCATGATTTGCAGAGGAAAGAAAAGGAAGGAAGGGAGGAAGGGAGGGGAGGAGGAACGAAGGAAGAGAAATTACATATGTCTCCAGCATAAAATTGCAGTATGCAAACAACATGAAGCACCTTCTGAGGACTTAAGTCATTGGAAATATCTTTATCTCACCTGTAAATTGTAAATTGTTTCCCTCAACATTTTCCATTTTTTGTGCTACTAAAGTATAGTTTTGGGGCATTGTTGTTTTTTTGTTTGTTTGTTTTGAGGTTTGAGGGTTTTTTTACAGGTATAAATTTCATATTTATTGCTTAATACAGTTGCCATTTTGAGAACAAAAAGTACTGTCAGTTTCAAGAGTCTGAAAAGGGGAAAAATCTACAGGTTGTCTGACAGCATAGGAAAAAATGTCATACTCTAAAACGAGGCAGATTAGAGATCAATGTATCAGGCACAAAGACATTGGAAAGTCACATAAAGAAAATTTGAAGTGCGGAGGGAGGGAGGAAAGGCAACAGAAGTAGCTTAACTAGAGAAGGATTCTAAAAGCAAAATGTATATACAAGATGAGATCTGTTGCATAATATAATTGCTGCCTCTGATCTTTGTTTGTAACAAAGGAAGAAAGACGACAGAGAAATGAATGCTGGTCCATTGAGTAGCTGTCCAGACAATTGATCTAACCTTAAAAATATATGATTAATCATTTATTCCCATGAAATATTAGGCTCCAGGGAAGAGTAAAGATAAGAACAATATAGTCCCATCCTAATTCTTTGAATCTCAGAAAATCCTGACAAGAAGAGAGGAAATGAAATAGATTTTTCTATGCTCAAGAGTCTTTAGGAAAGTAAATTTCCAGTTCTAGGAGTTCTTTTGGCTACTACAGTCCAGACGCTCTGATTAAATGAGTCTTTTTTGTTCTTGGACAAATGAATTACTGGTCTCATTAACATTGTAAAAACCCTTGAGGAAAAACAATATTAACTCTCTTGATGCAGAGTTTCTTTCCAGAACCAATTACTTTGCACAGTGTTTGAGATAAACACTTGCCTTTTGAACAATAGTCCAAATAGTTTTGAACAATAGTCCAAAAAAATGCTTACCTCTTCAAGCAGTTAAATGTAGTAAGAATTTGTTGTAACCAGGACTCTAATTCTTAAAGCTTGTTTTGAAATCAATATCTGGAGGTGCCTAATTTCAGGCACAATGGAAATGCCGGCAGCTCTTCTAAATATTTTTGTGATTATTGTGCTCTGCCCTCTATTTCTGCCTAGCTAATATTAGGTTGAAATTTCTGTTTTGGCAAAAAAATGTTCAGTGTTGCATAAGGTATTTCTCTCTGTATTGACTGTACTATTAGAGTTGACATTAACAAATTTGGTAGGTGAAAGTACTGTGCTGGTGAATTAGGTTGTAAGCAATCCCATTTGCCAATTTCTGGTCCTTTTTAAAACAATTTAACTTGCATAAGAGATAGTGAGTCGCTATATAAACAACCTCCTATTGTATTTATCCTAGCAGGGATGCTTTCACATGTCTCTAACCTCTCTGTACTCTACAGGAGATAATTTCTTTTTGTAATGGAAACTAAGCTTCTTCTACATTCTTTGTATGTTAAAGCAGAGTGAAGTATGGGATTCCAGACTTTCTCCTCACCTAAATTAGATTTGAGCTGGTCACAGGAGGTGGCAGACAAATTTTGACAACCCTAAAAGAAGTTCCCAAGGTAGGGTGAAAACTAATAATTTTAACAGGAAAAGATGACAGCTGGCACAAATTGGTTGTCCTTGAAGATCAATAAACTGTTGAGTAAAAAAAAGAACCCATTTTCACATAATTCAGTCTCTCACGACTGTGTAGCTGGTACAAATCTACTGTTTGCACTAGAGCAAGAGACCACCTGAAAAGAGCAGCAATTTTTCTGGTAGAGTAAATGGACAAAGGGATAACTATCTTAAATATGAAGCCCTTTAAAAGCAGAGGAATATTAAACCTTTTCCAAAGCTACCATGTGAGAGAAAGAGTGAGAGACAGAGAGAAGACATATAAAGATAATACGGGAGGCCCACGATCTGGAGGAATGTGAATAAATGTTTTTTTCACATTCCCTTTGAGATACATCAGACAGGTCAACAGTGCTAATCCAATTTCTTAAACAAGGTTGTCTTCAAAGTCATGAATAATTTTTGAAATTTTGAATTGAATAACAGTCTCTAAGAATTTCAATTGCCCACTCAATCACACACTGTAATAAAAATCAAGTAGATGTTGCTTTAATAGTCAGAATACAGACATTAAATAAGAGAACAAAATAAGAATGAAAAAAAAGGCACAAAAAGATAAAATAATTTAAATTAGATTGTGTAAAAATTAAAGGTAACTGAAAAAAACCTTCTGTTTTTACTTTATTACATTTCCCCCAAAAGAAAATAGAACTATTTTTCTCCTATTAAAATGAGCTTAGTTCACTCAAACTAGGTGAATCTACACTTTAGAAGTGTAATAAAAATAGTACAAGGAAATAAATATTTCCAATTAACTCTTGTCGTCAGAAAGAAAAGAGTAGGCAGACAGGAAAAAGTGAGTGGCAATTAGATATAAGATCAACTTCTCATAGTCCTACATCTGAAAAGTAGCTGTGGGCATATTTATGCTCGTGATTTATCAAAATGAAAATAAGGATTTTAAGCGATCTTCAGAGTATTTCTCTCAAACTTTATAAGAAAATTTATACATTAGACCACTACTTTTTACTCTTTTAGATCACTTACAGTGGTAAACATGGGTAGTGCTGTATGAAAATTTTAAGCATGAATAATTCTATCCCGTATTTCTATGTATACCTTTTGTTTTATGGAGAAAAAGTGTTCTAGAAATCAATATTCTTTTCCCTTTAACAGGTAGGCCTTCCTCCTGTTTAATTTTGAACAAATAAAATGATCCTGGACTGTTTCACACTGTTCTCTGTATACTCTGATCTGCTGTAAATTTCCTGAGAAAAAGGAGGACTTAATGAAGCAGCCTCCATATATGACATGCGGAAAATATAACAAAGGAATATAGCGGACCCATAGCTGAACACGTGCAACAAGCAATATAATTCAAGAACACAGCACAAAGTTTAATTGTGGTTTACTCTCTGAGAGCTGGAAGGAAAGAAATTACAGAAGAGAAAGCTTATTCACTCCTATTTAAGTTCTATATTTGTGGTGGTCCTACCTGGCCAATGGCCAACAGGCAACACCCTGTTTATTCACTTCTCAACCATGGGACAGGGGAAAACTGAGGGAAGAAAAAAAGACCCGTGAATCAAGAAAATGACAGTTTAACAGGGAAAGAAAATGATGCTCATGGAAGCGAAGGAGAAAGAGGAATTTATTCACCACTTCTCATCAGCAGGTAGATGTTTAACCCGTCCTAGAAGGCAGACCCTCAGCAAAGGTAACGGTTGCTTGGGAAGACAAATTCCGTAACCAAAAAAGGGCCTTCTTCCTTCTCCTTTCCCTGAGTTTTTAATGTTGTGTGGTATGGAATTTTCCTTTGGTCAATTTGGATCTGTTGTCCTGACTGTTCCATTTCAACCTCTTACTCCCCCCAGCCTTTTTGCTGTGGGTAAGGGTGGCAGGGTAGGTTAACCCCAGTAGACAGCTCAGCCCCACACAGCTGATCCCCCTTAAGTGGGATGGAGAAGCAAATAAGAAGGGTAAAAGCAAGAAAATTCTTGTGTTGAGATAACGGTAGTTTAACAGGTACAGCAAAACTTGTGCATGCAAGCAAAGCAAAGCAAGGAATTACTTTACTACTTCCTATGAGGAAACATGTGTTTTGCCATTCTAGGAAAGTGGGCTTCATCATGTGTAATAGTTACTTGCGAAGACAAACACCATGGCTTCAAATATCATCCCCTTATTCCTTCCCCCAGCTTTTATTTCTGACCATGATGTCATACAAAACCCATACAAGGGGGCAGTGCAGAGTGGAAAGAAAAAATGACTTCTGACACTGTTCAGAAATAATGAAAACATAGACTCATTATCTATACTGCTTTAGTCACAAATATAAAGCACAACATCATAAAGGCTGGTATGAAGAAAGTTAACTTTATTCCAGCCAGGTGCAGTAAATTTTTTAATGTGAAATTCTAAGATATCACTTTATGGTGATCTGTTATTCTGTCATGAATGTGCTCCTTTCAGATTTTCTCTGTAGCTATTTATAAATCATGAAATCTGCTCAATCACAGATACTAATGAAAGGTGGCAACAAGAGTGTGAGATGGAAAAGTGTATCCTATTTATGGAAACCTTTGTACTCCTTCCTACTCATCCAAGTGTCTTCAATCAGAAAGAATTACTTTGTGCTCTGAACACTGCAATAACAGTTTAGGTCCTTAATGCTGAACAAAATCACAGAAAAGTCCACAAGTGAAACTCGAAGGTTCAGTCAGGTGATTGGCAGGGATACAGGAGAAAAGATGAGGATGACACAAAACCAGAAGCAGTACGTATGAACATAACACTTTTAAGGGGAAAGTAAGTATTTCAAGAGGAAAGCTGCATATTGAGAGGCAGATCGTGAAATTTAACTGCCAGCAACTTTAGTTCAGCCAGTAACTGGAGGCCCTGGGGAAATTTTTCTAGCCAAGTCATTCTTTTTGTTCCTTTGAAAGCTGGAGGTTTAAGGAAGACATGTCACTAACCTGTTGAGCTACAATAAAAATACCATTTAGAACTTTACTGAACAGAAAGACTTTATCATATGTTAGATTTTACTGCATGCAGGTCAGTTTGGAGCATGAGTTCCCATCCCTGCAACATACTGTTGTCTGCTACTGAAGATTCCAAACGAGACTAGCTCCTAAAGACATGAGGACAACTAATCTGCTTCTCAAAAATAGAAGGGTATTCTGCAAAGTACATTGGATTTGTGTTTGCGTGTGCTTGCTTTTGTTATTTTTTTGTCCTATGTTATGGCAATCAGTTATTTATAGAAATTATGAAGCTTCAAGAGAATGCCTAAGCTTGAAATAGAAAAATGAGCATTTACTGGACTGAGATGTTCAAGTGCCATGAAAGCCCAGCTTTGCCAAGAAGCGGTTCCTTGCCATCAACTTCCAGGAGAACATTCCATAATCATCTTCATCACTCTTAATGAGACAATGTTTTATATTTTTAATGGTGATATGAAACAGGAGTTCCACACTTCACAGTTTAAAGTACTCGTAAAACTTTAAATGATCAGGCAGCACTTACTTTTTCTTAAGTATCCCACTGGTCAACTTTCAGTTCTGCTTCATCTTTGCCTGGCAGCCAGGCATGTAAAACTCATAAAGGAAATTACATTTTTAAACAAGTCATTCACAATGGATACAAAGACCAACTTTCTGAGTAGCTTAATATCTCAGGTATTGTCAGATACTTTTGATTTAATTTCTTCATCAGAATGCAAAATTGTCCTGAAGCAATACTGAAGTTTAACATGAAAAGAAACTAAAACAGATCAATAATGAAAGAAGTGTTTGAGGGTAGCATGAGGTGATCATGAAAGCCCATCAAAGAATTTGAACAACACAAGATCAACAAGGTTAAAGAATGAATGATCAGTAAGGGAATAAGTAGAAAGAACAGCAAGACGGAGAGCCTGGTAAAACAAAATAGAATAAATGATAGAAGAGAAGAATGTAGTGGAACAAAATACACATAAAGGTTTAAATTAAAAACTTCAAACACTTAAATAAGCTTATTTTCAAATGGAAAAAGCTCTATTTTTCTTATAAAAAAGTTCAACCCATTTAAGGTCACCACATAGAAGATGAAAAATTAAAAAAAAAACCACCCCCCCAACTCAGCATATCTGAGTCACTTTGAAGATCTTGACCTACACACATATCTAGTCTTTCATCAGCCAGCTATGCTATGTTATTAAAGACCATATCATAAATCTAAATATTACATTAAACAGCAATCACCAACTAAAATTTAGGTTATTCTTTTGTCTATTTTCATGAGTTGAGAATGTTTCAACAAGATTCATTTAAAGCTGTTGTAATGGAAGGAACAGAATCTTCAAAAACATTGAGTATTTTACACAGAGAAATAATTTTTTAATTCAAAACAAGCAAATAAAAGCAGTATTCAGGCTGAGGATTCAGTGAGGTTCAAGTACAAGTTTTCAAGGACAAATTCATCTATCTTGTCCTTCTTTAATTTTGATCTTAAAAGCTAATTTTTATTTTTATTTTTACCTATTTATTTATTTTGGTGGTGGTAGTAGTTTTGTTTTTTGGTAGATATTTTTTGCAAGTAGTAAGAACTGCCCTCTCTGTCCCCCTCCAAAAAAAAAAAAAAAAGAAAAAAAGATAATTCATCTTACATATTTAGTATCAGTGTGTTTGTAACATTACGTCTTTCAGTTTAACTAGAATGGGATTTTTTTGTCAGTCATTGTCAAAAGCCAATCTCTACTAATTGGTATAGTAATAATTTATCAGTTTAAAGACAAGACAGGAAGTCTGTGTCATTATCAAGAGGAAATATCTTCTTCTACACTTAACATGAAGTTGCACCTGTCATTCTGTCTTATCCAATGAAATTTGTTTTGCTGAAATACAGGGTGAGAGTCTCTGATAAATAGGTCCATAGCTTCTTAGAAAATCCTGTGCATATCCAAACGATTATACTGGACAATTAATAAATAATTAGGTTTTTTTAGTGATTATATTTCTATAAACAGAACACATTATAAATAACAATCTGATCCTCTGGGGGGGGGGGAAAAAACCCTAAAATACAAATCCTGTTTTGAAGTTATGATTAAGAGTTCAATAAATTTTATTATAAAGATACATATAAATTGAGAAGTATTCACTTGCAAAAAATATTAATTGAAATCAAAATTTCTGTACAGCCAACCTCTATGAAGAAGTATCTAATAATCTTAAAGTATTTCACATTAATTCATCAATTTATCATTAATTTATTCACATTAATTCATCATTAATTTATTTCAACTTATTATAACAAAGTGTAGATTCTCATAGTATGGTCTAAAGCTACATTTCCTGTCTTGTCCGTCCATTGCATTCCAACTGCAACATATTATGGACAATTTTCACTCAGTGTAAATAAGTATGTTTAACCTATTGCTTCAAGGTAAGCTGCTTCTATGATTTTTTTCAAGATGAACAGTTAATCCCTGAAAGAATAGAAATGATATTTCCAAAATTCCTTTCTATACTTTTAAATTTCAAACCAGTCAATATTTTTTTTAGTATTAGCTAACTTGACTCTTCTCAGCATTATTTCCATTACTAGAATAAAAAATAAATAAAAGTACCTGACTGATGAGTAAATATATACAGAAATATACAAGATTTCTAATCTTTTAGTGCCTTCTAGAATGTCAGTGTAGATGCTACTTTCTTGTATATCTGAACGGAAGCATGATGTACTCAAATCTTCCAAACTGGCAAGTTTCTAATTCAAGATTTACAGACAATACACTGTTTTTTGCAGGACCATATAAACTAGAGATAGAAGAATGTCTTCTTGATCATCTAGTCAATTTGAGATAGACATAATTTTTCAGAATTTAAATAGTCTTCTGTCCAGCCACAATGGATACTGGTATACTGAACAAATTTGAGTAGTTACATATTTCCTCTTCCCCAACCCACACTTTCTTCAATTGACAGGATGTATCCTATCTGCTTTTCTTCAACTGTTCACATGTTTTACATGCTGTCTTGACTGGTAAACTCACTGTTTATGTTCTCAAGAATGTGGCATTCCTCCACAATGTTATTAATATACTTGTAAATGCTATAGAATTCAGAAGTAATTTCTTGTTTGCATTTAGCTAAGGCTACATGTCATTCCTTCTTGTCCTGACTGTCCTTACAAGATTTCTTGTTCCAGTGGAAATTCTTGTTCTCCTGTGACTCTCCAGTAAATCTGGCAACAATTCATGTGCACTAGCAGAAGCATGGAAGCCTTTGAGAAGCTCCGTTGTTTTTCAGAACAGCAATGCAGTGTCATCTCTTGGCTTCTTAGACTTGCACTTCAATATATTAGAAATTAGAAGATTTGTGTCATCTTATCATGGTAGCCATAAAGTTTGTAATAGATAAATGGATGGAATTCTAAATTCTATGCATGATAGGGCTGAAATTTCATCCTTCAATAATTGCATCAATGTTCATATTGTTACTCAATATAATTTTATTTTAAAGGAAGAGTATGAATATAAATAAGAACAAGCTTTAATTCCCCAGTCACATATTGAGAATCATTAAGGTTGGAAAAGACCTTCAAGATCATCAAGTCCAAGCTTTGACCAAGTATCACTGAAACAAGAATCAGGCCTAAAAGAGTTAACTAGGCTAGGCTCCCTCCCCTAGCATCTACCGTGCCTGTGCTACCAAGACTTGTTCTGTTTTGCCTATTGGACCAAAACTTAGGAACAGTATACAA
>VZRE01006299.1:0-12795 GCA_013396775.1 Cephalopterus ornatus | reverse complement strand
TCCAACAGCGCCCCCTGCTGACTGTGGTTAGATTTGGGCCAAAAGCACAAACTGAACTGTTTACCTTTTTTTAAGGGAATTTTTTGGGTATAGGATTATTGTTTGGTGGGGTTTGTTTTCTCTGTGTTTTGTTGTTGTTGTTTTGCCAGTACAAATAGATCTTTTAATAAAGGGCTGTTATTTTTCTTTTCTCCACACTTTCTCAATTGGAGCCTCTTAATTTCAGACTTATAATTGCTTAGAGGGAAGAGTCTTTTTGGTCTTTCCTCATAACTCATCCTCCTTAGCAAAACACTTCTGTCTCATTAAGCTGAGACACCATCCATGGCAGCAATCCAGTCATGCCAGTCATCCCACCACGTTTCCGTGATGGGGACTACATCACAGCTTTCCTGCTGCACGATGGCTTCCAGCTCCTCCTGTTTGTTACCCATACTGCGTGCGTTGGTGTACATGCACTTCAGCTGGGCTGCTGCTATCACTTCTAACTCCGGCTTTCCACCCTTAGGCTCATCTCTGGAGAATCTGGTTTCAACCCCTTCCCCCTTCAAACCTAGTTTAAAGCCCTCCTGATCAGCCCCGACAACTGATGGGCTAGAGTCGTTTTGCCCTTGCTAGATAGATGAAGCCCATCCGACTCTAGCAGGCTGGGTACCATAGGCTTGGCCCCATGGTCAAAAAAACTAAAATTCTGCCGGTGGCACCAGTCTTTTAGCCACCTATTGATAAGACGGATTTTCCTACTCCTCTCCTCATTCATCCCTGCTACTGCAGCAACTGAGACAAATACCACCTGTGCTCCTGCCCCGTTAACTAATGGACCCAGTGCCTTGAAGTCCTTTTTTATTACCCTGGCTCCTCTGTCATTAATGTCATCATTGGCAGCCTGGACCACCAGCACTGGATAATAATCAGAGGGCTGGATTAGTTCAGCAAGTCTCCTACTAATATCCCTTGCCCAGGCCCTGGGAAGGCAGCAGACTTCCCTATGGGATAGGTCCAGTCAGCATATAGGGCCTTCAGTTCCCCTCAGAAGAGAGTCACCTACTACTATCCTTCTTTTTCTCTTTACAGCTGTGGTTGTAATCTGTCTGGTAGACAGGGTGCAACAGGGAGACCTCCGGACAGATCCTCTTCTTGACTGCCCTCTGCCTGACTCTCTGGGTCCAGGGCCTCATACCTGTTCTTTAAGGGAACCATGGGAGGTGATGGGGGTCAGGAGGGGACTCTTTTACCTCTTCGATTGGAGACCTATTTCTATTGCCCCCTAACTACTTGGTTTGCTCCATCTGCCTGATGGCAGGAGGGGCAGGGCTTCACCATCTCCTGCTGGACTTCTTTTGGGGTCAAAAGGATATGACTCCACCAGTGTATTTCTCTTTCAATGAGCTCCCTAAATATCACAGTTTTCAATACTTTGGACTTGAGTCCAAAGTTTGAGCCTGCAAACCACAGACTTAATGATTAGGAACCTACAGGACAGGAACTGGGCTCTGGATCCAGTTCTCTCTATAATGAGTGTTAGCACATTTTGTACAAAACGCTTCTTCAACACATCATCAATCTTCACAGCAGGAATGATGTAGCAAAGCTTCGTGCTCTTCTAAATTAAAATCTACATCCCTGTAAAATCTACATGCAAACATTCCAGCAGAGTAAGCAAGATCTGGCTTAATATCATTGCAATTTAACAGGGGGAGCAAACTGAGTTAAGGTGAACCAACATGAGAAGTCTTTGATGCAGTTTAAATATTAAATTAGTAGCTTGAGCACTGATTAATCAAACCTGGTTTTGGGAATAATAATAATAATTAAAAAAAAGAAACATTAAAAACCCCCAAACAAACCAAATGAAAACATAGACTGCTCATGAAGAATGACACAAGCAGAGTGGCTTGTGAGACCAAGGCCAATTTGGTAATGGGACTAAATTTTACAGTCCTTATGCACGAAAGATACTTGTGCAAAGCATTTCCTACAGGTGCTACTTGCCCTACAGTTACCTTAATCTTCACCTTAATTAGTCCAGATTGCTAGCAAAAGGTATAATTTGTTATTTGAATTTCAAAAGGATCTCACAGAAGTGTTGAAGAATCAGGCCCTTTTGTAAGCAAAGAAGGCTAATTCCTTCCTCATTTCTTTTCTCTAATTTTCCCCATAATGCATTAGGTTTTTCCAATCCTTCCAAGGTCAAGGAACTCACACAGAATGGTCAGATGTTTAGAGCGCAGCAAAAGACACATGTTAGTGAACAGCAAATTGGATGCCTTTAAGAGCACCAGACAACTGAGATACAACCATTCATATTTATTTTATAATTGAGAACATAGACAGGGAAGTTGCTCAAAACTCAGAGTTCTTAACTTTGTTCTAGTTTCTTCACATTTGGCAGTCTGGTGAAGCAGGGGATGCTGAAAGCAGAATGGAAACTGAGGTAAAACTTGCCCTCCTTCCTCAGGAACATTCTGGCAGGTTTTATGTAGCACTTGGAAAGGCAGATAAATTGTCTTTTCCACACTCCATTTTTGTTTCAACAATTACAGCTCTGACACATTCCTGTCAGCTTTTTAATTCAGACCAAGTAGGAATGTAATTTTTTAACAGACTTCGTGTACTTCCTCCAAAGGCAAATCACATTTTCACCACAGAAACAGGAGAGAGAAAAAAGAGAAAGAAACAACAAAAAATATACCAGATAAAAAAAAGTCTATTGCTTGGTTATTTTGTGAAACAAGTTGTCCATAGTAGCTTCAACAGAATTTGTTGTATTCAGCAATTCCAAGTATTAAGGAATGCACAACAGATGATATGGTAGAATGGAAATAAAGTCTGAATCTTGTTCTGTAGGTAAATCACGAAGTACCCAAGAACTACCTACCTCAAATATCTGTTATATGGTTAGTTTTCAAGTGCTTGCTAGATATCATGATGCTTTATTTTCACTGAACTTCCTCATTAAAGGGCTACTTTTCTTTAATATTTTCTTTAATACGTTCATTTATATTTAGCCAAGACTAAAATTTGAAACAGGAACATCCTTGGACATTTTTCCACTTATGAAAGGTAGTCCATATTGCAGAACTTCTACAGTAATAATAGCAGGTTATTATGGTAAAAGTCTAAATTTCTGAAAATCAAATTTATGTGACATTTAAGTACATAAATCATACCTTTTCATTTGGACAGGGAAAAATTGTGCTTATGTTTAGTTTTATAATCAAAGAATTGCAAAAATACCAACATCTGCATGCGAATACATATCTATTCCAGCATAATGGCTGCATCAAAGAATTTCATCCTTTTGTTCCCATCTCAAATATAATAATTTTCAGTTGAACATTATCCTGTGTTTTGGAAAGTGACCCATTCTTGAGCTACCATTTCCTAGAGATGGAGATTACAGCTGGTTGGGAAAAAAATTCCCTTAGAAAAAATCTCACATGAAATATCTGAGTTCAGATTTCTTCAGTTGAGATTGTGAACTGAAAGTCTCAAATACCTAAGAAGAAGTTGCAAACAAGTCTTAAATACAATAGCATCAGGGTTGAGTGTTAAGCACTGAATCTTTATCTGATAGCATATTTTCTGACGAAAAATTGTTTGACATACTCTTAAACAAAGTTCAAATTCGGGGAAAAGAGTGAACTTTATTTCCAAAATCGGCTTTTCATGAAAATATTCATCTCTGTAAAAAAAGAAAACTCTCACTGAAGAAAAAACCACGTTCTCTGTTCAAATAAATCCTTTGGTAGGATGTTATAATATATAATTATTCTCATTTATAATTTGTATTTAAGTTTCATTTTTTCATTGCCAACTGCCAGACAATCATTACTCTCTTTGCTTTAGCGTCAAGGAATCTCTTCTATCAGATCCTGCATGTGCTGTTTCAGATTGTAATCAAGTCATATTTAAGATTCACTTGTTTTAACAACCACAGTTCTTTTACCAGAAGAAAATAAAAAAGGTCAAATCGCCTGTTTAAAGGAGATTAAATGTGGTTTTGAGAATTTTATCCAAGGAATTGTTGACCAATTCACTGAGGTTCTTTTGGCAGTATATCCCTGATATCTTTAGATAATTATCTTCACTTTTAAAACCGGCACTGGTTTGTGTAGAGAATATAAGAATGGAATTCTTAATCTGCACTCAAAATATCTGTCTACACAGTCACCAGAATGACAGTACCATGCTTAAAAGATGAACTAAACCTTTCATTGTCCTTAATAAGAATTGTTTTAAAGAAGACCCTATTGTGGTGTCTCATTGTCCTTTGGAAAGAAAAAAAAGAAAAGAAAATGAAATTTTTTCAAGTAAGTTCAACAGGAAAAACATGTTCCGCAAAGAAATGTCTCTTCTCTTATTTAAAGAGCTCAGATTCTGAACAGCTACTCGTATTTGTAGATTTCTTTTTCTGATTTTTCTCATTCTCCAGATATCAAAGGTGTCTCCTTTAAGAGCTATTTCAAGCTGGTTATCAGAAGAGCTTTGTTTCTTGCAACTCATGAGTTAGGGAAAAAATATTGCTGTAACATTTAATCAAAGTGCTCTTCATTTGTTTTTGGTTTTAATTCCTGTTTCATACTGGGACTGCAGGAGGATAAAAAGTAGAATTCCTTGCTACAGCACCTTGCTTTATAGAAATATAGAACTGTAGTTGTATAGAACTGAACTGTATGAGTGCCTGGGGTAGCAGAAAATGTTTGCGTTGCTTGTGTCTGCAATTTTGTCTTGCTTATTAAACCATCTTTATTTTGATCCATTTTTCTTGCTTTTGATCTTCTGATTCTATTCTCCATCCCAGTGTGGGTTGGAGTGAGAGGAGAGCTGGGGAATGGTTGGTTACTCATGGAGGCCAGCCACTACAGTACTGAATGTACCTGAGGACAGAGCTCATTGAGACAGCTTAACCATCCTCTGACACTGCAGTTGGCCTTACCGTGGTCTGTAAGCCCACACAACAAATGAAGTTCATTAATAACACAGATTTAATGGCATAAATGCTGTCCCTGTGGAATGCTGAGATCTGGCTGTGCCAGATTCCTGGCACTCACCCTCATCTGGGCAGACATAGCAAATAGCTCTGAGCAGCTTCATCTCTGGATCATGATATTCGCATAAAGCTACTCAAAACTGCACAACCAAACAGTGTGGACTGGTTTAATTTGTGGCAGGGTAATCACAAACTGAATTTACCTGAAATCAAGATGTGGAGGATGCTGCAGTGGGGAGGGGCGTTTGGTCTGAAACAATGACAAGGAAATGTGTATTGCCTAAGGTGTGATCAGGAAAACTGAGGCATATAGAAGAGAAATAATTTGCTGCAGGGTGTGCAAATGTCCAGTGACAATGCTGGGAGAATGCCAGCACACACCAAGCACATTGCTTTTCTAAGGTATTTGCTGCTTTCTCACATTACTTCACTGAGCTGTTGAAAATCAGTTTGCCCCTGGAGACTTAAAAAGCACTTGCCAATGGTAAAGCACTCCAAGTGCTGAGAGCATGGCCTCTCACTGTGATAGTACCCAGAAAAACCCCAAGGACAAAAATCCCATTTCCTTCCCTTCAGCAATATCTGTTACATGGCTTTCCTCCTGACCCCTCCTCTGGTTGTTGGAAGACATGATATTGCATATCAACCTACTTTTGCTTTGCTGAATTTGCAAATTCCTGGATTTGGTGGTTTTTCCCTGCCTTTTTTTTTGTCTTTGTTTTGTTTGTTTTTGGGTTTTTGGGTTTATGTGGTTTTGGTTTTGTTTGGTTTGTTGTTTGCTCTTTTTGTTTTGGTTTTGGTTTGGTTTGGTTGGTTTTTCCTTTTCCCTGTCTCATTTGATTTATGGGTTTGAAACACTACTAGAAGCCTGTTTCTGGAAGACTGTTTGAACACATCTCTGCTGTTTCTCCCCCAGTTCATGATAAGACTGCAATGCCTTCTGCCTCTGATAGTCTCCCCAGTCCAGGAAATGCACTTATCATTTTCCGAGAAGTGTTCCAGTATAGATCAGATTCAGTCCTTTCTTTGCTTTATGCCTAAATGACTTGCTCAGCTGCTGAGTACTGTATAAAAAACAGTCCTTAAATTTTTTCCTGGGAGCTAAACCATTCTTATATACAAAATGTGAGGGCTATGGTGTGAGGATGAATGATGAATGATTCTTGAGGAGAAAAGACAACGTAGAAAGAACAGTGTCTTTTCATTACCACCTAAGGAGACTTTCCGCTGCACCTTTTGCAACCAGACTTGTCTATCTCGCATTGGCCTTTTTAGCCATCAGCGCGTTTGCAGTGAGCGTGGGTAGTCCTTCTCAAATCTTCGTTCGCAAAGCCTAGCCATGATGATGATGATGATGATGTGAGGGATGCCCAGGCAGACATGTCATCAACATTACCTCAGCAACTCAGTGTTTCATTTTCATGTTCTTCAGGCCCACAACGAACACACACAGACAGAAGCTCTGCCTGGGGAAATCTAACTTACCTGAGTGAAGAAACTCTCTGAGACAAAACCTCTTTGAGTTTCCTTACAAGATTTCTGCAGGAGTATCTTAGGAACAGACTCTTTCTGGTTACAGCACAATAACAGAGCATCCTGTCCCACCAATAATCTAAGCTGTGCTGCCTGCTTGTGAGCCATGTGTCTTAATAAGTCCTATGAAAATGCTGTGGTAAAGTCCTTGCAAAGCATTTCTTAGCCATCTTGTACCTAAACACACTTAAAGTCCTGTAGACACTTCTGTGTGTGACGTCTAATTTGATCCTTTATGAGTCACCTGTGCCCTGGAAGACACAGTACACAGAACAATAAATAATCTTTGGTCAGTGGAAACTCCTAACAGAGAAGGAAATAGTTAATGCCTTGTGTATCCATAGCAGGGCAAAGAACAAAATGAGCTAAAGAATATGACTAGGTGACTGGAAGTAGATGGGAGCTTTGTGAAGTCACTTTAGGTTTTGTTTGTCTCTTCTTTCTAGCCTTGTGGTTTGGTTTTTGCTTTGATTTATTTATTAAATCTACAGAAATTTCCTCATTATATTTGCCTATTCATCTTTCTGAATCAAGCTGGAAAAGCATTTCTTCCTTCTTGAATGTGAGACAGAAAAGAGGCAGAGCTTTCCTTGTGAGAAGAGTCACACATATACATATCCAATAAGAAAAGTTATATTATTGACAAAGTTTTCGAGCAGTTCTTAAAAAATTAATTCCATTCCTGATCAAGCACTGTCTATCTCTCCTCCTTCTACTGAAAAATAAATACAGAAAATATCAACAGTTCACTCTCCTGTCCAAAAGATGGTGGTGATGGCTTGACACTGAGGATATAAGCCTAGCACAATTTAGGG
This sequence comes from Cephalopterus ornatus, assembly GCA_013396775.1. Classification (NCBI taxonomy): domain Eukaryota; kingdom Metazoa; phylum Chordata; class Aves; order Passeriformes; family Cotingidae; genus Cephalopterus; species Cephalopterus ornatus. The sequence continues at coordinate 5,454 of VZRE01006299.1, read as the reverse complement.
TCATGAAAATTAAATACTCTTTCCCACATAGGCATTTAAAGCCAATTTTATTATGTGTGTTTATAAATCATAACTGAAAAAACGCTCATTTCTGTAGAGCAGGAACTTGTTACACCAACCTTAAGGTTAAGGAGAGGCAAGAGTTGGGCTGACTGAGCTTGTTTTGGCATTGCACTCAGTGGTTCTTCATGCCACTCTATAGGTAAAGATGCTCTATGAAACAAAAATGTCATAGTAGCACTATCAAATACCACAATTGTCTGTCTGACTGAAAACAGGACCTGCCCTTTTGATTTCTTGTGGTTGGGATGTTTGGAGAGAAACGGGTTTTGGTTTATTCTGCTTTTTAACTCCCCGTAGATGAAAATATTTTCTAACTCAAGCATAGAGGAGGGAAAAATGTCAGTCAGGGATGACTGACGGCTAAAAATCTCACATATATCCTACTCACAGCCCATTTGCCTTAGGAAACCTGTGCACTTTGTGTTTCTATGGCAGAAAAAACACCCATGTACTTCCATTAGCTACCATGACCTACCATTGCAAGACAGCTGTCCAGAATGCTGATTTCCCTGTTACTACTCCAGTTCTTTATCTGTGCAAATTTGGGTATGAGAAAAATATCAGCTGTATATAGAAATTAAGCTTTTCAGAGCAGCAGTGTCACGATGTGATTGAACGCATTGTTCTCGGAAGTAATGCTGAGTAAAAACTACTTCTCAGGCCTGAAACGAAGGAGGTGGTACTGGTGGTACAGCAGCAGTTCAAGTGATTCAGAAATACAGTGATAAATAAAATATGCTGTTCTATTGACATTCACACTTTCCATCCTTGTGTTTCAACTTTTTTTTTGAACATTTGGGCAGAGCCTTGCACTTCCATGTTCTCAAACAAGAACATACAGACTACTGGCAAACAAAACAATGTTTTAATGTGGGACAAGGCTCCAAAGCTTTGCAATACAGATATTAAAATATTAAAAGTTCTTCTGTTTCTGACTGGTTTTTTGCTGCTGGAGGATGAAGGCAACACACTGAATGCTTGTGCTGAAGATAAGCCCTTTGGCTGAAAACTGCAGCTCTTGCTCTCACCCAAATCCATTCACAGCACAGTTTCTACCAACCCTAACTTTCCTTTTGGACACTGTCTGGGGGCTATCTGGGCCCTGCTTCCTCACACGGAAGAGTAATTTATTAAATAGTTGCACCATCCTGCAGTCTTTACTGAAACTGTGAGTCAGCCTCTTATACTGGCACAATATACATAGAGCAAGGGCTGGAACTGAGACAGCAGAAAATGGTATTGATGTGGAAAACACTGGAAAGTGGTTTGCCTATTGCTAACAATTTGGTGATTGTTAAAGTGAAGGTGACAGCGTAAGAGTAAAATCAATACAATGGGGAATCTCCATAAGTCTCCAGAAATGTAGAAACCACTACAGTTCAGCTTCACAGGTGTTGTAACACCATGAAAATAAATAGAGGAAGTAAATTTCTGTATTTCAATACTTACTTATCATTATAAAACAAATACCTCTCTCACATGCATTTAAATGAGAAAGGAAACAAACATATGATCAATATTTACATATCTAGCTCTACTTTTTATAGGCCTCAAAAGAAAGTGATTGTCAGTCATCTCTTTTTATTCATGAACAGTAAATGATACTAAAGAAGACAAGCATCAAGACACCTGATTGATAAAAACGACACAGTTGAGGAACACAGACAATGGAAGTGCAACAGGTCCAAACAACACTCCTGCTTTTCCCAAGGTGTTAGTAACAAGCATGTTGATTTCTGTGATCTTTCTTCAGGAAACACTCTCTTCCCTTCCTCTCGCCCTTACCTTCAGTTCAGACATTAAAAGAATTTCCATGATGGAATAAAATAACTATTTGTTCACAGAACTCCTTCACATTGATCAATGTCAGATCCAACATGCCATTGGAGGCTGGCTGGAGGCACCTGCATATCCACTGAGAGGTCCTGCAGGTTGCAAGGAAGATTATTTTTAATTTGCTAACAAAGCTATTCCAGCAATAAGATGCTGACAGACCTTCTTCAACCCTAAGCATTTAAAATCTGATCTTGATTGAAAAAAACACTGGGTTTTATGTATACTTAAACTTGCAAGTCCTTCATGAAAGGTCAGCACATCTTTGCAACTGCAGCAAAAAACTTTATCTTTTTTTTTTCCTTTTTTTATTCTTTTAGTTTTATCTTTTTCTTCTTCACTTTTTTCTTTTCTATGTTTTGTTCACAATAGATGCTCAGAAAGATCACTGTTTTTTACAATGCCTGTTAATAAGTGCTTATTTTGTGTCTGAAACAGAACAAAGTTGATTACTATTGATTGTAAACTACAAAATACTGCTGCTGAGATTCCTTGAGTTTACTTACTGCAACTGGTGCTTAACACCAAGCAAAAACTAATTGATGGAGTAGGAATGAGCATGAAGTAAGACACTGTTTCTCCCATTGCAAACAGGCTTTTTGTGAACATATTTAATTCTGTTCATGCTTGTATTCCTGAGAGCAGACATGGTTTATTTTTTTTTTCCTTCTGAAGTCATAAGGGTATGTCGAAGGTAAATCATGAATGACAGTGTCTAAATGGGTTCAAAGGAAGTGGAAAAAACATTAAAGATGTGAATAAACAAGGACTTTATGCCAGTGAAAACTGTGGAATGAAAGAGCCTTCCAGGATAAAAGCAACTGTGCTATGGTTTGAGCCTTGATGAACTACGTGGCACTTTTAGCATCACATCAGTTCTTCCTCTGAAATTCCACTCCTGCTTCCAGGCCACTACAGCTGTGATAGACTTTAAAATTGACAGAAGAAAACTCAGGAAACAGGGAAATATGAAAAGATAGTCCGCAGACTGTCATCCTCTAATGGACTTGCTGACCTGGAACTGGTATCAGAGGAAGTTGATCTAGCTGTCATTTTTGCAAAGTGGAAGTGGGCACACTGAATAAAATCATATGGGATTCTAGGGAGACTTCACCCATAAATAATAGAACAGAAAGATTACAGGAAATCTTGGCTGCAGTACAGAAGACAACATTGCTCCTCCTCTTGCTTAGGATTTTACAACCCATAGTATGTATCACACTGTAAATTTCATAGATCTTGTGAGGATACCTCAGGAGCTGAAGATCCTCATGAGACCACAACACAACCCATCCCTAAACATTAAGCTAAAAGATTGGCTTACAGCCTACAGAAATAAAACACTAAACACTTGATTGAAATTGCATGGCTTGTCAGTGACAGAGTTAAGAAGAAAAATCAGTTTATCAAGTTCTAGATGCCAAGAAAAAGAAATGTCTCCATATGAGACATAATATATAGGACTGCAATGAAGACTGATGTTCCCCCAAAATAGCTCTGTGATAATAATGTCTGAAAAAATCTTGAGCTCTGTGTATGAAGCATACTCAGGACTGAAAAATCTTCATAAGTCAGATAAATTATTTCACAGAACACTTGATAGTCCCTAAATCAGACTGTTAGCAAGACCCTTGCTTAAAAATAGGATTTCTGAACTACTCTAGATCTGTTCAATGGGTAGGTTTCATTTTAGATGAAAAGAAACACAAAAATTCTTGACCTACCTCAAGAATCCTGGAGTTTCTCAGCCTTCTGCACACCTTTTCATGCTGTGTTAAAAAAAAGTTCTTGCAAAAACTCTCCCAGAGAAACAGTTCAATTGATGGACATCTTTAAGCTCCATTGGTAAAATTCCTACAACCTGCAAGGGACCACATTACTGTGTGTTATCCTCTGGATTGTGGTAAACTGGTTTTGCTCTGAAATGCTGGACAAGCCTCATGTGCCAGCTTAGCCTAAAGGCTGTGGTGTTTGAAAGAGGGCAAGAAAAAAAAATCAACTACATAAAGAGGCCCACTGCAGAAAGCATAATTCTGGTTATAAGTAACCCCCATTGAAAGATTTTCTGCATCTTAAAAAGCTTTTCATTTAGGACTTTGTGTTCTGCGGAAACCAGGTGTGGAAAATTTAGTTATCTGGGGCAAAAAGTGAGTCTGGCTCAACTAAATCTTTCCATCTTCAGAAGTCTGGGTACATAAAGCTTGAAAATGACACAGGAGTTAACATTAAACTGGATGTATTAGAGTTCGCTGTGAACAAATGTCATGCTCTAAATTGTGCATTTTTTTTTAATGCACTAATTTACTCTGAGTACTGCTTTGGTTGAAGCTATGAAGAATTTTATAAATAGGCATTACAATTCCCATAAGGGTTAAATTAAAAAAAAAAAAGAAAAAAAAAGAACTGTGCTTTTATGAGATACATATATGCATATTTAATAGTAGAAATGTCTATACTTAAATTCCTGAGTCTTCTTGTTCTTGTGCCCTTGTTTGTTCTTCATCCTTGAAACCATCCTGTGTAAGGTGAAAAGCTATTTTTAGAATGCAAAATCATAGATCTCTTTAACAATATATTTGTAGTCTCAGAAAATTCCATACTTTCCAAGGTTTCACAGACTAACAGAAAATTTACATCTTGTGCTTTGAGGTTGCAGATGCCTTGACTTAGTTTTTCACACTGTGTACAGAGAAAGCATATATGTTTTTTATTCAGTACATTATTTGGTTTTAAAACTGTTCCAAACGATGTTGTTGTCATACTACGATGTATTTTGGGAGAATAACAAAGTGTCCTACCAAAGTTTTTTTTATATATCAAATCTAACAACATCACAAAAGTTGTATATTACAGTACGTCTATGTGAAGAGAAATAAGGGGGCCAACTTGAGCTAAGTCAATACCAGTAATTTTAACTATGTATGTTCCAGTGTTTCTTCTGGTTTTATACATATATATATACATACACACACACACACACACACACACACACACACACACACATAAAAGAACCCCAAAAGAATAAAATGCAGTCCAAAAAAACTAGTTATTTTTTTGGTAACTATTTAGATATTCACCTCAATATGCCTTCACCTTCATGCTGTGGTTCTAGTTGGTGAAAAGATAATTTGCCTCCTGTGTTTGTAATACCAAATTTGAAATTTCATAAGAAAAGTATTGTGGGTTTATGTGTTGGATTTTAGTAGCATGGGGGGCTATCGGGGTAGCTCCTGTTAGAAGCTGCTAGAAACTTCTCCTGTCCTGTGAAGAGCCAGTGATAGCCAGCTCCAGGAGGGACTTCCTGCTGCTGGCCAAGGCTGAGCCAATTAGCACTGTAACACCTCTGTGGTAACATATTTAAGAACAGAGGAGATTGTTGCGCAGAAGAAATTCCAGCCCAGGAAGAGCGGAGGAAAAGTTGGGATAACAACGCAGACGCCAAGGTCAGTGCAGGAGAAGGGGGAGAGGGGCCTCCCCCTCCCCTGGGAGCAGGGGAAGGATTTAGACCTGAGGCCTCTGCAGCCCATGAAGGGTGTAGAGACCCCCCTGCAGCCCATG
>VZRE01006298.1:864-11990 GCA_013396775.1 Cephalopterus ornatus | reverse complement strand
CTTAGTTAACTCTTTTAGGCCTGAGTCTCATTTCAGATGGTTTGTTCTTGCCCTCCCTTCCCTCCTTCCTGCCAGCTCTGGCAGAAAATTTCACTTATTTTCTCATTTTGTTTTCTGTTGGCTTATTGTAATGAATCTATGTACGAAAGAATGAACCAGTTCTGGTACAAAGGAGGGAACATGACTGTGCAGTCACAATTAGGGTGGTAAAAGACTAGGGGAATACAGCCCATCCCTGTTGGTGGCAGCGAGAGAGGCTGGGCTGTCTCTGCTAATCTGACCTTCAAAATCCTTCTGGATTTCTTCAGTGAAGTGCAGGTTTTATAGTGTACAAATCATATACTTTCACAAATGAGTGCACTATTTAAAAATATTTCCCATACAGTGGTACAGTTAGATGTTTAATGGCTTCTGCATGCTGGTGTGTTTTATGTGTGTCTGGAAAATAAAATAATTTCTTTAAAAAAAATCTAGCACAGAAGTTCTTACAGAATTGCCTTTTCAAATCAGTGCTGTATCTATGCATCAGTAAAAGCAGAATGACATTTCTGAGAAATGTCTAATTAAGTATCTGACTGTGTCTGTAAGCATCACAACTTATTCTTCAGTGCTGTGTTCTCGTTTAAGTAAAAAAACTGGTCTTTATCATCACCTTGAGATTACTTTTTCTAGTACTGTTACTAGAAAAGTGAATGGCAAGAAAGGAATGTGAATTTTTCAGTATACTCTCTTCTTCTCTCTGATGTATAAATGTCTCAAGTAGAACTAATAAGTACATTTTTTTCTTTCTTTGAGATAAGGCTTTTCTTGGCAAAGATATTTTCCCCCAAACTGTGTTGTTCCCCGCATCAAAGTCTGAGTCACAGTAGACTTTTTTCCACTGAGATAAAGACAAAGTTCTATTTTATATACGCACTAATACTCGAATTTTTGACATCTAAATAGCCAGTTCAAGGGACCCGGAGAGTACAAACCTCACCAGAGCAAGTATTTTTTCCACGCACACAGAAACATACGTGACCATATAAAGTGTTGTGAAATTACTAGTCCCTGTGCTGCCATCTCACTGAAAATTGATTGCTGTATGAGGAATCAAACCAGCATAGTTTGAGTAGTTGAAGTTCCTACTTAATAAAAAAATCTTATAAAAACATTGTAATTAGACTGTTAGCAAAGTGGCGACGTGTAGATGAAACATTTTTCCTGGCTGATAGGCCAGAGAGATAGAAAGGCAAGTACAGGTATTCTTATAGTCCCTTTGGGAGCTGCAATGTAGATGATATTTCCAAATAGGACATTTGTGAAAAAAAGAGTCTCTAGTTCACTTTGGCTGCCCTTTAGCTTCTTGTCAAGCTCTGTTCTTTGCTCTCTGGGCTAAAAGTGACAATATTTCCCCTATGTCACGATGGTACTGTAAGTTTTGCAAATTGCCATTAAAACTTTGTAATATAATTTATAAGGTTGAGGTCCTGTTCATCTAAAAGTAGATTTCTAATACATATGGAAACTGAACTAGATTCTGGTCTGTCCAGGTGGATGACTACCAAGTCTAGGAATTTCAGGCTGTCATTCTTCATAAGGACTAAAATTCTGCATTAAAGTATATTTCAAGTTCTAGGTAAAGAAGTTTAGAATATGTTGCTTATAATATACTAAATTTTATAAAGTAAGACTTTAGAAATATTTTTATTTTCTGATCTGTTTTGATTCACCTCACTATAATAATCAAATTTAATGTGACTCCAGTGCCATCTTTAATGAGCGTGTAAAAGGAATAATAGTTTGGTGTAACACAATGACTTCACTAGAAAAAAGAAAATGAAAAAAACCAATACCATGCTTGCCTATGAAGGCAGGCTGAGAGAGTTGGAGCTGTTCATCCTGGAGAAGAGAAGACTGAGGAGACCTTAGAGCACCTTCCAGTACCTAAAGGGGCTACAAGAGATCTGGAGAGGAACTTTTCACAAGGGCATGGAGTGATAGGACAAGGGGGAATGGCTTCAAACTGACAGAGGGCAGGTTTAGATTAGATATTAGGAAGAAATTCTTCCCTGTGAGGGTGGTGAGGCACTGCAACAGGTCGCCCAAGGAAGTTGTGGATGTCCCATCCCTGGCAGTGTTCAAGACCAGGTTGGATGGTGCTTTGAGCAACCTGCTCTAGTGGAAGGTGTCCCTGGCCATGGAAGGGGGCTTGGAACGAGATGACCTTTAAGGTCCCTTCCATCCCAAAGTATTCAAGGATTCTATGAACCATACTCTCTGTAACTGAAAGCAATGAGTTGTTTAGGTAATACTGTGAAGAGCAGGACTGAGTTATTTGGATAAATTATTCTTACTCTTCTGTTCTTGTGCAGGCTGCTGTATTGCTGAAGACCATATCTATTTCACCCAGTCTTCCAGACCATGTGCTCCATGCTTTGAGACCAGGAGGACCTTGGTGTTTTGAAATGAAGATGGAGGCAGTGGGAAAAGCAGAACTTGTTGATTCAGAACTTCCATCAAAGACTTCTGAAAAGCAAGAGACTGCTCCTGATGAATGTGGATCTATAGAACTTGAGACACAAACTCAGAAAGACAACATGCACACTGCAGCAGACTCTGTGGTGCTCTCTTCAATGCCTTGCTTACTGATGGAACTGAGGCGAGACTCTTCAGAGTCTCAGCTGGCATCTACAGAGAGTGATAAGTCAACGGGTGGTCGAGTTTATGAGAGTGACTCTTCTAATCATTGCATGCTTTCCCCTTCTTCCAGTGGGCATTTGGCTGACTCTGATACACTGTCTTCCACAGAAGAGAATGAGCCTTGTCAAGCTCCTGTAGGGGGAGACCTTTCTGCAGTGTCTGGTGCTGCAGTTGGGAGGAAATCCAGGAGATCCAGGTCTGAAAGTGAAACTTCAACAATGGCTGCCAAGAAAAACAGACAGTCTAGTGATAAGCGGAATGGTCGAGTTACCAAAGCAAAGGGTCATCGAAGCCAAAAACACAAAGAAAGAATCCGGCTCTTGAGACAGAAACGGGAGGCAGCTGCTCGCAAGAAGTACAACCTGGTGCAGGACAGCAGTACCAGTGATAGTGACCTGACGTGTGACTCGAGCACAGGTTCATCAGATGATGATGAAGTTTCAAGGAGCAGCAAGACAATCCCTGCAGAGATACCAGGTAGAGGATGTTTTTTAAACTGAACTGTAACACATCTGACATGGTTTCTCAGCTGTCATGCTAAATTAGATGAGTGACACTTGAGAAAAACCAGGAGAACTGCAGCTCTGTGTAAATTTGAAGACTGCAGTGTATTAACAAGACATGGGCAAATTTTAAAATCTGTTCTGAGGTTTCAGTTCACTTTTGCGCACCAACAAAGCGTAGAAATGGTAAATTGGAGGAAGGACTATCTTTGAATCCTGGAATTTTCAGATCTTTTGGTAAGCCTATATGAGTTCCTATCAGTGCTGTCAAATCCCATTAGATGGTGATAATCTAATAAATACATTCTTAAGATAAATGGCCAGCTTTGCTTTAATATCTCAAGACCACAGCTTGGCAGCTGTATTAGAAATAACATGGCATACCTGATGCCAAAAACGGCACAGAATAACTGCTTAGAGATGAATTTTGTCTTTAAGCAGCAAGGTATTTATTTAGACAATATTGGGGAGCTAGCCAGTTTGCACCAGAAAAACTAACTCCGAAGTTCTCAGTGAAAAATCAGGTTATTTATAGAGTTGTCATGAGGGGTTACAACATTTTTACATCTAATTATCATATTCATGATAGGCGGAGTCTAGGCAGAGCTTGAGGCGGAGTCATCCTTTTGGGGAGTCTTTTGATGGTCGTTCCTGTTCTTCAGCCTCATTTAGGGTCTTCTCCTCTCTTCTTCCTCGGTTGGACTTTTCAACTTTGTTTCGCTGGCTAGTGTTAGGGGCTTGCAAAACCCCTCTTGAATCACTGCTCCTTTTATCTCCCCGGATGTCTATCCTATCTTATGACTACTATGTGACCTTTCTGCTATCTTTACAGAACCAATTGTCTTTGTTATACTTCAACTTAAGCAGCCCCCTTGGAGCAAAGTACCATCTCTCCTTTAGCTAATCCTTAAGAACCTAGTCTCGTCTCTGTTATATATTAACCTAAACATCGCATTCCTCAGAGCAAGGTACCAAGATCCTCTAAGTTAACTCTTTAAACCCTTGCTCCATTTCATACCTCTTGCCTGTGTTATAGTAAGGCCCTGTTCATTATTGCACTTATGCTGTGCTTTCAGCTCTATGTTTCAGTGCATGACAAACCTGCTTAGCCTTATTCTAAGTTCTTGTAGATTGCAGCTGGTCACATATTTTAGGATATAGATATGAATTTGTTTACACAAGTGCCCAAGCTATATCCATACCTAAATTTTCAACATCTTAGACAAAACCGTTACCATTTTCCTGTCACAACAATCTATAATTTCTATATTTTTAATTTTCTGACACATCTGTTTTAAGATTGGAGGCAGCAAATTATAGGGGCCTTATCATCATTTTATTAGCAAAAGAAAGATTAATTCTTCAAGATTTTTGTCTGCTAAGTCTTTGTTATTTTATTAGCCCAAGTACCGTGGACAAGATTTTGTGTGAAGAATTTTTGCAGCATATTATACCATAGAACCATCATCGTATCATCAATCAAAAATAAAATCACAATATCAAATCATCAGTCAAAAATAAAATCACATAAAAATAAACTTTTTGGCTTGCCAATTTTTACTGGGTTACATGCCTTTTTGACTCTTGTGTTAGAAGTTTTGGGTTTTTTGGAGATAAATATCAGCTTCCATAGGGCAAGAACATTGAAAGGAAAACTGCCATAATTAGTCTTAAGTTGCTGAACTAACGTTTGCTAGATGAATTAAAATATTTGCAGCAGATTTTACAAGTAACTTTTAACTGACTTGGTTATGGTGAATGATTCTGTCACCATGAGAACTGGCATTTTTCCCACATATTGTTAGGAAGCAGGTTGCACAAAGTGTAAATGTTTATTATTAGAAAGTCTGCGAAAAGCATAGTCTCTTAATTATTGTGTAGTAAACTTTTAATATAGGTCTAAGAATATTTTACAAATTTAGTAGTTAGGCTTCTAGCTTTCATAGTTTTGTGCCTTTTTATTTACTATATTTACACTTTACTGAGCAATTAAAGCTGAATTTAAAGCCTGTCGAAGACTATTTCATTGAGTTTTGGGATAGGTTTCTCCCCACCTCCCAAACCCTCCTAAACTTACACAATAAATCCTCCAGGTTATAATCTTTTTTTAAGTCATAAAAGGATCTTGTGACCCAGAAAGACACCACATGGTATTTTCAGATCTGCTTAGATTTCTGACTTCCATTGCAGAGACCTGAAACCACTCTAGGGTACTTTGTGTCACTAGGCTCTTTCGTATTTGAGCTCTTGGTCTTAACCATGAGATGCTTGCAGTGAAGAGGTCCTATTGTAGTGTACAGAAGAACTTGATTATTTAGTGATGATTACACTAAGGCCCAATTTTGCCTGTGATGCAAGATGTGGGGGGTGCACAAACCATGCTGAGGAACAATGACATTTATTCTTATTTCATAGCATTTATCATCTGCTTGATGCTAAATTCCATTTATGACATTAAAACGTTTGAGCTGTCCTTTTGCTGCAATTAGGTGCAATGTGTACCTGCCACATTGTGGTTTTCCTTTAAATAGAAACGACTTTGGTTTGTGGGAAATAGTTTCCAAGTACAAGAGAAAAACATTCTCTATAGAGATAAGGACAAGGTTGGCTAAAAACGCATCCTATGCTACTTGTGGGTTAATGAAATGTTGTGGTCTTAACAGATGCAGTGGAACTGTGAGTCTGAGTAGGACTCCCAGCTCTCCGTTGCAGTGGTAAGTTCACATGCCATCTGTGATCCCTCTTCTTGGAACCGGCAAAGTACTTAAATTCTTTTTTTTACTAGAAAGCCATTTTAGTGCACTTGGCATTACATTGTGAATATCTTCAAAATTTAGGGAATGAACATGTAGTTAGAAATTATTACAAGGTATCAAAAAAACATTACTGGAAATTCAGTGCATGAATGTCCTCTGCACACAGTCAAAAGCTAAGAGGTTTAACTTGATGCTTGAACTTGAGTATCAGGACATAAGCATGAAAAAACTTTTGCCTTTACTTTTGAAAAAGTCTGTATGTATTGATGCAGAAGAGTCTTACAGGTAGCCTGTGTTCCCCTTAGTCTTACTGTATGGACAGTTCAGCTGTAGCGTTGGTTACTGCCTCAACATTGCTTATTATTGGGACTGATTTTCAACCAGTCTGAAAAATAGCTTTGCCAACAGAGATGCTCTAAAATTTTTAGTGACAATTAATGTGGCCTTCATGTACAAAGGTTATACATACTCTGGCTCTTAACCTTCTATCAATGCATGTAGTGTAACAGCCAACAGTTTGCTTGTGTGTGGTCTGAAAATTGAAGTGCCACATTTAAGAATACAGTAGTCTGCCATTTAAATAATGCAGGGTTTTGGGTTTTTTTAAACCATCCACATCACTGGCTCTGAAATACGTTTGGCTAAATTGGTAAGGAAAATGTTCAGTGAATACATAATAATGCCATGAAGTTACAAACAGAGCGGTTGTGCAATAAAGAGTCAGCTCTCTCTGCTGAACTCAAATGTAACGTGCATTAAAATACTGGCAGGCTTGGTTTTCTTCTCAAGAAAGATTAGGGAGTAAAGAGTTGAGATCTTACTTGTGATACTTCGATACAAGTATTGTGAGCTCCATAGGAGCTAAGCGCAATATAAGTTATGCTATTCTGAATGCTTTCTGTGGTGTTAATTTACACCTGCAAATACAGGTTCAATCTAAACTTCATGGGTGCTACTGAGAATCTCCTCACTGACCTGAGCAGTCATAATCCTGGGCTCTTTAATTCAAGGGAATGCCAGGATTTTTGAGTTACTGCAGACGAAGAACAATTTCTTATCTTTTAATGACTGAGCCTCTCTGTTGGCATTTAGGGTTTTGCCATTCTTAAAAACTAGACAGCATTCATGGCCTAAGAGGCTGATCTTTGAGTCCTGTAATAGGTTCTGCAAGATCTACTGTTGGTGAAAGTTTTTCCTTTAACCAATTTCAAATTTGACCATGCAAATTAACTCTGAATGAATTTGGCATGAGAGCAAGTCTGGGAATCAATATTTATTTCTGTGTAAACACTTTTTTTGGAAGAAGGAATGGGTTTTTAAAAATTCAAATATAATAGAAAAATATTGGCATTTCACCATTATTGTGCTTTCTACAATTCAGAAAAATCTGAACTGAAATAAGGGTGACTCATGTTTTAGGCTTTCGGAAGAATCTGTTGAAAAGTTTGAGTTCTAATGTTGAAAAGGTGTTGCAGCTCACTTTGTTAAAAAAAAGGAAAAAAATAATGTTTTTTAATATGCAGAAATCCAAAGGGGGGAATATAGTATGTGTGAGGGACTCTCAGCCAGGTTACTTCCTCCTAAGAACTGTGCATAGACCTTGGAAAAAGCATCTTGCAAGGGTGTGGTGGGTTGACCTTGGCTGGACACCAGGTGCCCACTGAGCTGCTCTACCACTCCCCTTCCCAGTTGGACAGAGGAGAGAGAATAAGATGGAAAACAACTCATAGATTGAGATGAGGCAGTTTACTAAAGCAAAAGTTTGCATGCACACAAGCAAAGAAAAGAAAAAAGGTTTATTCTCTACTTCCCATCAGCAAGCTATGTTCAACCACTTCCCAGGAAGCAGGGCCTCAGCACTTGTAGCAGTTGCTCCGGAAGGCAAACATCGTAAATAACAAATGCCCCCTCTTCCTGCTCCTTTCCTTAGCTTTTATATCTGAGCTGACATCATATGGTATGGAATATCCCTTTGGTTAGTTTGGGTCAGCTGGCCTGGTTGTGTCCCCTTCCAGGATCTTGCCCACCCCCAGCCTAATGATGGGGGGGGGATGTTGGAGAGACAGTGCTGATGTTGTGCCAGTGCTGCTCAGCAGTAGCCAAAACGCTGGTGTGTTATCAACACCTTTCTAGCTACTAATGCAAAGCACAGCGCTATGAGGGCTGCTATGGGGAAATGAACTCCATCTCAGCCACACCCAATACAAAGGGATGAATTTGGTTCAAGTATTTCAGAATGATGCCAATATAATAAAAGGGGGAAAACTCTGTTAAACAGGATTTGCATTAAGATACTCATTTGGAAATGTCAGTAAGCATAGCAGTGTGGAGGAATACACCATTGCTAGTTAGAATGAAGATACAGTATATCTTCTTAAATTGTTATGTTGTCAGACTTCCTAAATTAAAGAACTTTAGATTTGGTTATTATTTAGATGATACTTAATAGATCACATAAAGAGACAGCGTTGGGGCATTTCTTAAGTGCTTTTTTGCAGGAGGTATTGTTTTGAAAATAAGATATGAATCTTGGCTTTTGTGATTGCAAATTTCTTCACCTTTTATCTTGTCATAATTTCAAAGAACTATGGAGTTGTAAGTTTGCAGATAGCAAAGAGACCAGTTAGATAAATGCTAACATTTTTAATATAATAAAAATGTGGGTTTAGGCTGGATTATTTTTTTTTTTACCCTGAAAGGCACCAATAAAGAAAAGATTGAATAAGGCTTGTTTTAAGAACTGCAAGGGAAGCATTTGAAACACTGATTTGCTGCTACTGTAAATTGTAGATGTGCTATGAATGATGCCTTTTAAAAATAGTATTGCAGGGCAATATATACTTCAGGTATATATTACTAGGTAATATATACCTAGTTTCCTCAGTTTACAAAACAATTTTGTCAACTTTGACCATGCTAGGTAATTCTTAACTTTAAAAGCTTAGCTACATTGTCTCACATATTACCATAAATAGTTTTTATTTAAATAATATAAATATATATAAATATAAAATAGTTTTTATTTAAATTGCAATTAAAACTTACTCAACATTACTTAGAGATATCTGTTCGTAAGCCTGTGGAAATCAGAAAGACTGTCATTTAGTTACTTGATTTGAGGATAAGATCCCTGACTAAAGATGAGTAAACAGAATAATATTGGATGTTCAATACTAGGAGTATATGAACAAGAAAATTTTTTTATCAGGGAGGAAAAAGACATTGAATATATAAAAGGAACCACATTTTAGGAAAAAGGTACCATTTTACTTAATTATTTTAGTTAAAATGCAGTCAGAGGGATATTAATTAGTTACTATTAAGTATATATTTTGAGCAGAGGACACAAATGCTGAATTTCCAGCCTGTCTGATAGGTAAACAGATGGGAGAGAAGACTTAAGAAGGGGCTTTAATACAACATTTTTGGGTCCTGATGGGTAGCATTGCTGCTGCTCAGAAATAGGATGATAATCCTGGGCTTTGTTGAGCTGTTACTGAAGGCCTTACGTATACCTCATTTATATAGTTCCAAAAAAGAATGTGTTGTTTAAGCAATACTGTAATTTCATGTACACAGTGAAATCCCAATAAAAATGAAGTGCCTTTTGTTTTTATTAGTAAATATTTGGTTAGATTGTGCAACAATTTCTCTCATTCTTAGAATATTTTCTATTATTCTTAAGATAGAGGATCCCACAAGTTTCATATTTACATATTAAATTGTCAGGTTCTGTAGCTGCTTTCTGTAGTTTAATGTGATGCTTGTCTTGCTTTGGAATTACCTTAGGTAACATTTGTGTGTTTGGATGGCATGCACATGTTGTTTATTATTCCTCAAACAGATACAAATCCTCTGTTTTTTGGGGGTTTATTGCTTTCTAGATGATTCCTGAGTGAACTCTAAACAAAAAATATAGATACCATTGCCTTTTGTTATTGATATGTAGAGTAAGGTAATGCTGCTTCTTCTTGCTGCTAAACTTCTTTCTGATAATCCCAAAGCCAGTCATTTTAATCATCTTTTTGATGTATAGAAGGAAGGAGAACAATTTCCTTCCAACTATGCCCTGTTTTCTGCCTTGCCTAGGATTAATGCAAGAAACGCTGCACAGCTGGTGGCTTATGCAAGGAAGGGCTGGTGTGAGGTTGATCAATCCTACATGTCACGTGTATTAACCCTGTGATGGAGCTGTGTCCATC
Organism: Cephalopterus ornatus; assembly: GCA_013396775.1. NCBI lineage: Eukaryota > Metazoa > Chordata > Aves > Passeriformes > Cotingidae > Cephalopterus > Cephalopterus ornatus. Next base: position 1,847 of record VZRE01006298.1, on the reverse strand, counting down.
AGACCTAACAGAGGTTACTTTCACCTCATGTATTAGCATAGCATTCACATATCTTTTCATGCTTGTGTGTTTTTATTGTTTATTCTCTTCATTGGTGTTCACTGTGTTTTTAAAAATTAGACCAAGAGCTTTGGGCTTCGCTACTTTGGATGCTGCAGTCACTATTATCAGCCTTTATCTCTGTTATCTCGTGTACAATTTTGTCTGTGTTTTAACAGTCTGTTATAAAATGGTTCAAGTATGTAAGTAAAATATGCATAATTATTCAGGTTTATCAGTTAAATGTTAGTATTTTGGATCGTAGCCTAACAGAACTAAACATGTTATTGTAAAATGTTTTTTGACATCTTCAGTTGAATTAAAACCAGAAATTACAAGGGAATTGGACTAACTTGGTATATTTATATAAAAAGACCTTTGACAGAATTGTCTGAGAATTCTAGAATAAAAATAATTTTGAAGCCAAAATTTCTATTATAAGCTCAGTGAGTGTAAAATTTTTTTTAAATGGTAATACTGTTGGCTGATATTTGGTAATTCCTGCCCCATTGTCATGTTGTGAGAAATATCTCTAATTGAAATTTCAGAGACGGCCAAATAAAGTGAAACAAAGAACTTTTAATTTCAACACGTGTTGGATGCACACCTATCCCTGCCAAGGCTAGAGAAAGAGTGCACACCTCGAATGGGAGGGCCCAGCTTTTTCAAGGTCTTTGAATTTACATGATCACTCCCTCGCTCCTCCCATGCCAAGCCCCAGTCGTTTCCCTGCCCCTGGCAGCATGATCCCTGGCAGTGAGGCCAGACTGGTCTTCACTACCTTACACGCTTCCCGAGGCGCCTGTAGTTGCCGGCAAACAATAAGAGACAAAATGGGCCATTAACCCTTAACCGAAAAAAGTCCCAAACAAAAACGGCCTCTTGGTATCCAACACGAGGTAACCATGGAAACTCCTGCTTGTAATAAAACCACCCTATTTATT
>VZRE01006294.1:0-50286 GCA_013396775.1 Cephalopterus ornatus | reverse complement strand
TGAAGTTGAGCCTGGGAAGAAGGGCGGGGGGGAGGGAAGGTGATTTTAGCTTTCTAATTTCTTGTTATCCTGATCTGATATTAACTCATTAAATTAAATTCCCTTATTTCAACTAGTTTTGCCCATGATGGTAATTGGCAAGCAATCTCTCTATCCTTATCTTGACTCATGAGCTTTTATGCATGTTTTCTCTCCCTGTCCTGTTGAGGCGAGCGAGTGACAGAGTACATTTGTGGGCACCTGGCAGCCAGCCAAGACCAACCCACCACATTTAAATACTGAAACCAAGACCACCCAAAGAACATGCATACAACTTTCATTTAATGACCTTTTTCTGGTCTTACCTATATTGGTTTTCTTCTCTTGCAACTCTATCTATTTCCAGGAGTTTCTCATGGATGCACAGTTTGCAACCATATACTTCGTGTAGTTATGCTTATGATGCTTGTAAGAAAGCAATTTGTGATCTCTCTGTGCTGATGGGCATGTCATATTCTTTGCAGCGCAGGCTGCAGAGAATCTACAGAAGAGTTTTCTCTGGGAAGCTTCACGTGTCCTTTTCTGCATCTAGAAATAAAATGCTTCTTTTCTTTTGAAAAATAATGTACTTTACATGGGTAATATAAAATCGCATAATCTCAAAAGGACTTTCTTCAGACCATATAGTCTGATTTCTATGTAAGTAGAGGCTGTAAAATGCCATTTCTATCTCTGTGATTCAACCAATACTTCTGTGGGGTTATAATGTATTTCTAGAAAAGCATTACATACATATTTGATGTAATGTATTATAATTCTCTAATAATTTGAAGGGACTGATGGGAGGGGGGTGTGTGCTCAGTTTTAGTGTTCTCTGTGTCATCTCCTCTAAAGTATAAATAACCCTGTTCTAATTTTTCTTAAAAAAATAAAACCATAAAACCACATGGAATTAAATTAAGAGGGTTAGCAGCATGTACATAGCTAATACTGCCCCTGAAACAGCATAAGAAATAATATTGAACAGTGAAAGAGCATTGAACAAGGAAATAATATATGCCAAACAACTAATTTTGTCTCTTCTTCCTAATGACTGATGCTGAAAGCTATGCCTTTGGCTGGACAGTGGTTCCCTGTACCTCATCATAATTTATAAATCATGGGTTAAGCTACTTGTATAAAGGGGAAATTCAAATTGTAACTGTTCAGCAGTGGTAATTTTTGACTGAGGAATAATCTAGCATGGAATCTAGCATGAAAGGTAGGAAGGTCCAACTGCCAAGTGAGATACAGTGGCTGGAAGTAGGAATGCCAGAGATGGAAAGATTCTCTATAAGGAAGTGAATTTTCCCTTGGTGATAAGAAACAGTTGCAGCATTGTCTTGTAGCTGTCCTGGAATGTATGTGCCCAGGGGTCATCACTGGGTAGCAAAGGTAGACTGGGGGATAGACTTGCGGCTGGGCCAAGGTGCCTCATGCACAAATGACTGGTGCAAGTGCAAATATATATAAAGTATCAGCTAGTGACACATCTTTGTAGGCTCCTTATTGATCATTATTTTATATTTATATTTAAGCATCAGTGTTTTTAATTTATCTCAAGGGGTACTACAAAAAATCCCCAACATATATCCCCTGTGCTACTGTATGCCCACTAGACCTGACTCCACAAGCATCACAGTGAAGACCGGACTTCTTAATGAAGCACCACCAGAAGAGTCTCATGCTTAGACAAATCCACCCATCCTGTGCAAATGTCCTATATGTGCCAGCAAAACTACTGCTATGCTTCTCAATCTGAAAACAAAAGCCCTTACCTTATGTACCTTCAGGGTAGCTTTTCAGGTTAGGATTCCCAAGGGGAAGGGAACACCTTCCAGAGCTGCTGAAAAAAAGGATTTTTTAAATCAGAAAGGCCTAGTTTCAAGATGTACATATGAATGTACAATTTGCCTTTGTCACTTTAGCTTTGGCTGGGTAGCTATAAATTATTTTTATGTTTGCTCGGGTCTACGTTAAAATTATTTCGTATCTGTTTAAACAATTAAGACAAAAGGCTTTATTTTATGCCTGGAGTCTTCTTAAACAGTGTCTCTAAAACTGGATTGAGAGAGTTTATGCATTCATAAACTTCTTAAATAGTGGCATCTGACTGATACATGTAAAATGAGACACAATCATACGTGAAGGCAGATTGGCACAGAAACAGACATGCATGACAACAGACATAGCTAGTCTTCCTCTATTAATAAACTGCAGTAGATACAGTTGTGTAACAAGACAGGTCTGAAACACGAATAATATAGCTTATTGTTAAACATTCTACTATGTGACTGTGATCTCTGGTTCTTTAAGTAGTTCTGCTGGACAGTCACAGTTCCCATTGTGAGAGACAGAGACTTCTTCTTTTAACCCTACATGCTTTTTTTATTCTGTTGTTTCCCTTTCAGAACTAAAGCAAACCAGGATGATGTTCTGCCTAACGTTTTGGAATAGGCACATACAATATGATAGCTTTTTTCACATGTAAATTTGATACATCAGCATAACTGTTCTGCTGTCTTGCCAGTCAGTATAAAATAATAATTTACCTACAAAAGACCTTCCTTGCTTCTGAAGTAATTAGAGATCCAATTGCAAAAGTAATTCTTCTGGGAACGAGGAAAACTGGCTGCTCTTCACAAGTTTTCATATCCATCAGAAAAAAAAAAAAATCCAGACCAGATCATTAGCCTTATCTAAATATACCCTAAAATCTGACATTTAAGAGTTTAGGTTCTCATTAAAAGCTACAGGAAGGTAATAAAAATTGAAATTAGACAGTACTGTCAGCCCACTACATCTTTGCAAGGAAGTAATCTCAAGGTTGAGTAACGATGGGATGAGCATGTTAAAAAAGGAAAAGAAGGGAAAAAAAACCCAACAAACCCACAACCAACAAAAAAACCCACCTCATGTGGCTTTGGGAAAGAATCCAGAGAATATCAGAGCATTATTTTCCCTTGCCTCACACTTATGTCAAGTGCCAAACATAGTGTTAGTACCCACATTGTCCAGTGTACTGGGTCTGGCTGAAACAGGGTTAATTTTCCCCACAGCAGCCCTGATAGTGCTGTGCTTTGCATTGGTAGCTGGAAAGCTGTTGCTACACCCCAGGGTTTTGGCTATTGGTGAGCAGTGCTGCCACAGCATCGGTGCTGTCTCTACAACATCCCACCACCCCATCAATAGGCGGAGGGCGAGCAAAATCTTGAAATGGGACACGACTTGAACAGTTGACCCAAACTGACCAAAGGGATATTTCATACCATATGATATCCGCTCAAACATAAAAGCTAAGAAAAAGGAGGAGGAAGGTTGGGGGAGGACATCTGTTGTTTACAATATTTGTCTTCCAGAGCAACCACTACATATGCTAAAGCTCTGTTTCCTGGGAAGTGGATGGACATGATTTGCTCATGAGAAGTAGAGAAAAAAATATTTTGTTTTTTTTTTCCTTTACTTGCACATGCAGTACCTTTCACTTTTGCTTTAGTAAACTGCCGTATCTCAACCTACAAGTTTTTTTTGTTCTTATTTTCTTTGTCCAGTGGAGGACAGAGTGGCTTTGTGGTTATCTGGCATCCTGCCAAGGCCAACCAACCATGCAAGCTTTTAGTTACATGAGAATCAGACACTTAAAACTTCTTGCCTTTATGACCAGTGAAAAAATTCAATTCCATTCAGCATTTCACTGTGAAGATTTAAGATTCACCAAGAAGTGTAAAAAAAAATTCTCCACAGGAATCAACATCTTTCATCAAATAAAAATACTGCTGAGTATTTGGGTTCTTATATTTAATTGCTTTATACTCTAGACTTATTCACTAGTGGTCATAGATGCTGAGTGGATTTCATTTCAGGTATTAGGTGCTTGCTGTGTAGGTATCCACATCTAAACAAGTCATCACCAACTTATTTTATAGTCAACGAGGAAAACTAAGCAATCCTAGGCCATGAGTCTTGAATTATTTTAGACATCTGTTTTAGAACAAGACAAATCAAACCAACAAGGTGTCCACTGACTTTGCTGACTGCCTGGAAAGAGATGCCAAGCAAAACCCCACACTTGGTAGATGAATCCTGCTCTCTGAGAGACATGGTATGGCAAGTATAGGGTTCATATTCACTGTTTCAAGCACAACTTCATAGTAAAATAGTAGACCTAGAATAAAACTGTTCAAAGGCAGAATATGTGTGAGAGGGGAGACCTGCAATTGCAGGTAATATAGAAAATCTGTATCTTGGGGTGAGGAAAAGTCAGAAAAAGAACAAAAGGAAAAATGAAATAGTCATCTCAAAGAAGTGAGCTGATGCAAATGGCAGAGAATAGCAATCAATATTCCCAGCAGTGATCCCACTTAGATGTTGTAAATACATATAGACTACTTTGGTCTTATTAATGTTGTACAATCACTAAATGAAGTGAAAAGTATCAAAATGGAAGGCAGAGGCATAAACTCTTAGAAGCTTATAGTAACGACAGCAAATACTGTCTTCTTCTCATCCTGTCACTGAGAGGAATTGTATTCCTCTCAATTTGGCTGTTTGGCAGACACACAATTTCTAGAGTTGACATCATCATTTGTGCCTTTTTTCCATGTAGTTGGCAACATTTTCAACTATGTTACAAGAAGGAACTGTCTATTAAGAAGGAATTGCGTGTTAAGAACTTTAAACCTATTTATTTATTTATTTATTTATTTTATTTACTCTGAAAAGAATACTCATGTATGCATCATCAGTCATCTTCTATGAGCTTAAGTCACCTATGGATCCTGAATGGAGCTGCTGACTCATACAGACATCTAACATATGGATCGTATTACTGTTAAATACTCTTACTGACATTATTAGTGTCACAAGGATAGGGTGGCCAGATCGAAGTAGGAGTGCTTGTGACTTAAAGAGAAAGCTGAATCCTGTAGACATTCTGTGTCTGCAACTTAAAAAGAGGCCTTTGGTCAAGGGAGATACAAAAGCAGTGGTTATATGATTGCTGTTGTGACAATTCATTCATTCTAAAATTGTTCAGCCGTAACAAGGGGCATATAACAATGAGTCAGAAGGAGCAAAAGCATTAGTTTACCTTACTATATCAGCTGAATTTTGTAAAAACTCCTGGTCTTGCAACGTATGTAGGATTGCTGGGATAGAAGAGAAGCAATAGCGCCTTGATCATATCATTTCACTCTGTACTTCTCGATGTGATCTAAACTTTCCCAACTATGTTATGTAGCTTGCAATTTTGATAATACCAGTGATATGTGATGCTGGCAACAAGAATACATCCTAAAATGGAATTAGAGGGAAATAGAGGGCGGGAGGGAGGGTCTTGCAGAAAGCTTGAATGAATATGAAAAAAAAGGAGTCGGAGGTTCTGGCAGGCAATAAGGTAAACATGAGTCAGCTGATGAAGATCTAGTAAATTTTACAATAAACTTTATATGTAACCATACTGGGTTAATGACAACATTACAGTAAAAAGTTGGGGGAAGTAATTTTTTCCTGAATGTTTGAATCTCACAATACAAGGCAAGCTGGAGCTATTCATTGTGATGATTAGAGAGTAGAGAAAACAGTACATAGTTTTGAGACCAAATTCCTCAGTGTCCTANCAAATGAAATTTATTTCTTTACCCTGGAGAAAAGAAATCTGAGGTAGGTCTTACTGCAGACTTGCATTGAAGGGAGACTGCAGGGGAGATGGAGCCAGACTTTCCCCAGCAGTGCACAATGAATGGCAAGATACAACAGTTATAAGTTTCAGGAGGAGAAATTATGATTGGACAAAAGAAAAAACACAGAGAATATTTAAGCACTGAAGCAAATTGTGCAGAATGGCTGTAGAATAAGCACCCGCAGAAATATTCAGAGCTTTACTGTACAAGATTCAGAGAAACTTGGTCTCACTTAGAAGCCAGCACTGCTTTGAACAGCAAGTTTTCCTAAATGATCTCCAGGGTTCCCTTCAAAACTTTTTTTTTTTTTTTTTTTTGTGATGCTTTGCTGCCTTTTAGCCCTGGAAATAGAGAACTATCCCTCTGACAGCTGTTGCCTTTAATATTTACATGAAATCCTTCAGGAGTTCTTGTCCAGCTACCTTCATCACTGGGCTGTTGAAATCAGTCACTTTGACCATTGGTGATTAGAGTATGTTGGAACAGACAGACATAATATAATACAAATTAGAGGAAATGATGAAAATTACTTGCATCTTGAATTAGTTTTGGGAAAATAAATCATGCACATCATTGTAGCTATTCACTGAAAACATCTGTTCAGTAGAAACTAAAAGCAACTAAAATTTTTAACTTTATTAAAAAAAATAGAGATTGTCGAAAGTCTGACACAGGCATAGATCCTCCTATGCTCTGACCTGTCACTGTTTAATTTACTCTGGTTTTCACAGCAAAATAAAAGGATATTACCATTAATTTACTGAGTTCAGATGTATTTCTAAGAGAAGTTTTCTATCTGCAGGATTCACAATGTCTTAATGAATTCAGTAAATAATTTCACTCAGTATGTAATGGTCCAAGTATCAGAATTATGAGTTGTTGACTGCCTTGATAATGAGATGGGGTTTTGTTCCAAATGTCAAACGTATATATTCTGCCATTTCACTACATTTATCTGTAAGTGCTATATGCCCTAAATTTCACAAATTGTCAGGCATATTTATTGTAGGAGTGTAGCTTTCTGCTTCCAGTTCCTTTTTCATTTAGAATTGCTAATTAGTTACCTCACAGTTTAAGATGATATGCCATAGACTGCAAATTATTTCAGGGTAGTTATAAGCTAGATGAAGAGCAGCTGAAAAACAGATGTCTGCCTTTTGGTTGGATGCTGCGCTAGAAATGAAGAGAAAGTAATGATTGCTGAAGAAGGAAGTTGGATAGAAATCTCTACCTCAACGTGTAAGTGCACACAGTATGTTCTACATTTTATCAAGTAAGTACAAACACGACCTCATTTCAGGGATTTTAATGACAAAATTATAATAATATGTCAGTGAAAGGGTAGAAAATCAGTGGACACGTGAGGATTTGCATTGAAAAGTGCACCCAAAATGTCCTTTGTACTGTTTAAAACTTGTACACTGTAGAGGAAGCAGAGGTCTGAATTATATGGTCAATTTTCATCCCAATCTTGAAGATGGACTGTGTCCAAATGAATAGCAATTCATTATGCTATGCCTTTCTATTGTTTTTATGTGCAGTTCTAAGCAGTTTTAAGCATGGTATGCTTAACAGTATGGATTATATCTCTTCCTTCTAGGACAAACTATACTTTCCTCCAAGAAAAGCCTTAAACTTCTGATCACCTGAATCTTTTGGCAACCAATAATTTCACTAAGATTTAGTGCTTTTTTTAAAGTATAATGTATTAAGCCAGAGAAAATTTGTTAATGTTTGCATCTCGTTCTTTTAGCTCTTTCTCCCCAAAGCCTTTTTGGAAGACATTCCTGAAAAAGACGCCTTTTACTTGCACATGTTCAAAGACAAGTTCCCTCTGTAAATAAAGAGGATAAGCAAGAACTTTTATCCCTCTTTGAACTTTTTTAGCCATCTCTAAAATTAGCTAGCATAAAATAGCATAAAACAACTTTTCTCTGTGGTCAATTATGACTCCTCAAAATTTCCCAGAAAAACAAACCCAAACCAACCAACCAAACAGAAAAACAAATAAAAACCAAAGACAAAGAGAAACAAACAGTTATGGAATAATTGGAACTTTCTGCCACTTCTCAGCTTTTGTGAATGCAGAGCTCAGAATGCAGTTTTTGCAGTCTGCAGCTGCCCTTTCTGTTCTTACAGAAATTGCTAAGGAAGGAGGGAGGCTGGAAAGCACATAAGGCTGGAAGTTTAGCTGAAATTGGACTGCTCTGAAAGCCACAGGAAGTCTGGCTTGAAAAGCACATTTCCATGACATTTTGAGTATTGAATTCTTAAGTTTGTCTTCTCATTCTGAGTAAAAATATTTTTCTAGAAAACAAACAAACAAACAAAAATTTAATTTCCTGATCACTTTTTTCAGATGATATTTAGAACTCTGTGCCAGAGAAAAGTGGGTTTAGTGACACATTTGACAACAGCCCATCATAGCATTGATGGAAATGGATAGAACTAAGGAAATATTGGTGCACAAATCCAGCAAACAAGTGCATGAAATTTAACTATTCTAAGGGATTGAACTGAGATTTACTAGTATTTCCTAATGTGTGCAAAGATTATCCAGGTTAATTTTTCCAGCTAGGAGTTAAAATATTATAGAATCAGTTTGTCTTATTAAGAAATAAAACTTATTTATTATGGGAGAGCTCTTCACATGGCATGAGGGCAGTCATCAATACAAGGCAATGCAATAAGATGAGCCCTTTCTTCTATGCTGGCAAGACTAGAGCTTTGTTTTTAGATCAAAGAATTGTCAGTTTGTATCTTGCAGTCTGCCATATAATATGATATGTACCTAATTCAGCTTCGAGCTTCAGTACTTGGAGTAAGATAACATTTGAAATTATGACATCTAAATAAAGATGATATCTTTAGGTCCTGTGGATGTCCATACAATAAGTATGTGGGACTTGAGTCAATTTAATAAACAAAGTTTTCTGGGATCATTTTAGGTGCCCTACATTATTTCATCCAAATTCTAGCTGCCACTCTAGAATTTTGTGGGTGCCCTGTAAATCTTGTCTCAGATCTACTAGTCACATGGGAAGGTCTCAGAAGCTTTACATGCCTTTTAGACAACTGAGTTTGAAGCCACAAGGGAGTCTAAGGTAGACAGCTAGAGCTCAGGTACAAGTTTTAATGCCCCAAAGTATCACATTATAAAGGATATACAGAAAACTCATGACTTTTTATAGTGACAGCTGGAGACCCATATGAATGTCTTAGGACATCATTAATAGTACTAAGTCATGTGTGTGGGCACCTGAAAAGATAGCTCAGTGCTTATGTAAGCTATTGATTGATGCCAGTGTCATGTTTTAACCCCAGATGGCAACTGAGGACCATGTAGCTATTCACTCATTCCACTACCCACACTGTCCCTCCTGTGGGATGAGGAGGAGAATCAGAAGAAGATAAAACCCATGGGTTGAGATAAGAACAGTAGAAACTGAAATAAAGTAATATATAATAATGGTGATTATGATGATGATAATAATAATAATAATAATAATAATAGTAGTAACAAAGAGAGAGATAATAGAGAGGGAGAGAGGAATAAAACCCAAGACAAACAAGTGACCCAGTTGCTCACTATCTGCTGACTGATGCCCACCCTGTCCCCAGGCAGTGATTGACACGTCCAAGACAACTCCCCACACTTTATATACTGAGCATGATGCTCTGTGGTGTGGAGTATCCCTTTGGCCAGCTCGGGTCATCTGTCTGGGTATGGTCATTCTACCTTCTTGTGCACCTGTCTTCTGACAGAGCACGGGAAACTGAAAAGTCCTTGATTTAGACTAAGCACTATTTAGCACCAACTGACACATCAGTGTGTTAACAACACTATTCTAATGCTACAATCCAAAACACAGGTATTAAAAATAAAATAAATTTCCAGCAAAGACACAGACACCATCAAATTTTACAAACTTATTCTTTTTAATGTTTAATTGGTTGTCTAAAGATATATGCTCAATAATAAAAATCCCCTTTTAAGTGTCCTAACAATAATATCCTAATTTTGATTACTTTCTGCAAAATCTGAAAGAAATTAATTTCACAAAATATACATGAATTCTAGTTTAGCATAAGAAGTAAAAAGAAGAATATTTGAGAAACAAGTTCCGCAAAAATATCAAAGATTATCAGTCTGTTTTAAGTTATGGTCACAGTTTCATAGAGTTTGATGTTATTTCCTCAATTAAAACAGCCGTCAATGAGTAAATAACAAGCATTTGTTGAAGCTTGTTTGTTCACTTTTGATAGCATATTAAATCATATTGGCCCAACAAACAAAAATTACAGCAGAACTTTTGCCTTCATCACATCACTTTATTAAAGCAACAACTTTAATCTTGCTTACTCTTCACTACAATTTCTTTAAAACTTATTAATAAGTATATAGTGAAACAGTTGGAAGTTCTAATTTATTAACAGACCATTTATTAATTTATTAACTTTTAATATTAATTTACTAACTTTCCTAATTCATTCTTTAAATGACTGAAGAGATTTGAAAGTGGCAGTTTCCAAGCATTCTAGATAAATTAATATTCACCAACTTGATAAAGCAGTGTCACTACAAACTATATTCGGCAGAATTCATGCTTTATGTATAGTTGTCTCTATCAGATCCATAACTTGCTTACTCAACAATTCATTTGAAAATGTAATGAATACATAAGACTTCTCAATAGCTTCTGAAAAGTGATTGAGGAAAAGAGGAATATATAATTGTTGAAAATCATTGTATATTGTTGCTCAAAATTAGAAGCAATTCACCATGGAAAAGACAGTTTTTCAACTAGGTTGCAAACACATCATACTTGCTTCCCAGATTATCATTACATCTACAGTTCTAATTTGTTTGGGTTTTGGTTTGTGGTTTGTGGGTTTTTTGTTTTAGTTTGTGTTTTTTCCCTTTTTTTGTTTTCTTTCTCTAGTCTTTCCATTCGCTGATTGGTCACATTAGAAACAGTGTATAATAGTAATTTATTACTAATATTCAGCTGGTCTAAATTTATAATTTCCGTAGTATGAGTTTTGTGAATATCTACCATTTTTTGTGAGCTTAACAGAGGAAAGAAAAGGGAGATTTTTTGTTTGTTTTGTTTGATTTTTTAATAGTGTCTTTAAAGCAGTTTATACAATATGGTTATCTGTCTTAAATAAATTAACTAATTTAAAAAGTCAAAGGAGTCAGAAATAAAATTTTTTTTATCAGCTCCTTTTTCTCGTGGTATAGCTGTGAGCCCTACCAAGACATGTAAACAAAGTAATCATTAGATTGATGTTATAGTTTATTTCTCCCAGTAAATAAGAAAATTAAAATTGAGACTAAACTGTGTATTCTACTTTAACTCCTTGAAGAATATTATGGCATACCTGGATGGAAGACAAGAAATTAAGAAAAAATTAATTGAGTGTTAAATACAATTTATCCACATAATGAGGATGTATATAACTTTTTTAAGGTGAATAGTTTAAATTGATCTTTTTTTTTCCTAGAATTTGAGTATTCGGAATAGTTTAAAAAAATTACAAATTCATTCCAAGGTTAGGAGCAGTGTATACACATTCTGAAATGAAAATAAGATCATAGATGTTGATTTAAAGGAAAAAAGTGGGTACAAAACACAATGGAATATAATTCACAGACTACGGACATAATCAGCTGTCTCTCAAAATTAGGGATAGGGGGAAAACATCAGCAAGACAATGACTGGGTAAGACATAGCATTTCTGTCACATGTGGGAGTTGACTGGACCAACAGGGAAGATTTACCAAGAAGGAATATCTGTAAACCTGAACTGGAGCACTACAGGAAACTCTAAAAGGATATATAATCAAATGATCATTAATGCAGTTCAGGTACATGCTGAATAATATGCCTTTACTCAGTGATAATTTATTACAGGTAAACCTCTCAAAAAAGGCTTTTGTTGATAATGCTCACAATTAGACCATGAACTATGGCTTTCACCTCTCAGGCATTACCACATTTGGGCAAAATAGTACATACACATGTATAATTCCATAGCTGGCTTCTTGCAAGCCTAAACAGACATCTGTGGAGAGATATAGCCATCTTCTTAAAGATCACATTCCACAGTAATAGTTGTCTTAGAAAGATTACTAAATTTATCCTGCTTTTTGTGCATTACTTTTTATTATCATATCAGTTTGATACACTAAAATTTAGGGTTAAAATAGTTCAAAATTATATTAGAGTCATGGTACTTATTGAAGTACTGAGTGAAACTGGACTGTTGGATTAAACACTACACAATATTATTATCACACAATGAGGAAAAAAGTTCTGATATCTAAATGAAAATCAGAGAGTAACTGACACAGTAGATGTGGATTACTTAAACCAATTAAACACGAGCAAACCTTCCCAAATGGAGTGGTAAGGAATGGAAACGGAAAAGAAAAGAGATACATTATAAAAGAGACTGCCAGAAAGAAGAAATGAACCTAAAAGATTTGCCATATTTTGCTTGTTTCTCTTTCAGTGAAGTATTGCTTTGCTGCGTTGTTTCAGATTTTGACACTAGATTTCTTTGAAAAAACACATCTGAAATTTTACTGTAAGGTATATAATATTTATAGAAACAAACTGTCTATATCTTATTACAATAGCAGCTAAGCTTACTTTCTTTTAATTTCTTCTTTTTATCTCTCTTTTTTTTTTTTTTTTCCTTCAACATAATAATTTTTTCCCTCTCTTTCTGGAGAGGTTGGAGAGACAGGTGACAGCGTATCTGAAGAAATGCAGCCTGGAATCTAACTGAATTGACTAGTGCAGTGTTGTACTGTTTCCAGTTTGAATTAGAAGTAACTATAAGAATGTGGGCTGAAATATGTTTACAAGAGAGACAAGAAGTTGGCCAAAAAAAAAAAATAGGAAAACAAACAAAATTGTGTATAAACTTTGAGGATTCTTGGAAAAAAGAATGTCCATTATAGGACTATCAGATTTTTTTTCAGTTGATTAGTTAATTTGTTTCACAAGTTTCCTTAAAAACACTTTGTTTTGCAAAGAATGATCTTGAATGGCAAAAATATGTTACTAAGTAAATGATTAAGACAAATATTGGAAACTCTAAGCATTCAAAACATAAAAATAAGTAGAAACACATTTGAAAAATCGTGACCTGTTTTGTTTTTTGGGTTTGATTTGATTTGATTTGATTTAGACCCTTCCTGAATTTTCAGGACCATTCCATTGTATTTACCTTTTTTTTTTTCCTCAGTACATCATAATCTGTTGTAATCTGTCTAGTCTAGTAATTTTGGTTGTAAATCAATGTCAATATATTCTTATGCACTTGGATATCCCTCAAACGTCAATATTTGAAGATATATTAAATATAATAACATTGAAAGAACAAAAACTGAGTTTTGTCCTAGTTTGTGTAATGTTTCATTTACATTTTCAAAATATTCTGAAAGGAACAAACAGTAGCAAAATTACATCATCACAGATTTGTGATCATGTTGTTCTCCTGTTCTAATAGAACAATAATACACCATTGTTCCCAAAAATTAAGAACTCTGCAAGCTCACTTAGCTCTTGCAGAAGCCCATACTGAACCCTCCAATGGAACTATAGTTGCTCATAGGAGTAAGGCTGTCAAATTATTCATGAGAGGAGTTAACAGTAGACACTGAGAACTGAAGCAAGACCAAACTCAAAAAGCTTATGCCTACTTCCCACCAGTCAGACAGATTAAAATTCAGGTAAGATCCAAGCTTTCAAGAACCAGAAGAATTGAAAGAATATGACGATTTCAACTGATTTCAGATCATACTTTTGATCAGAAAACACAAATTTAAAGGTCAGTACAATGTACAGAAGCATTTTTCTGTAGAAGGTTTCCAGTTGGTATATTCCATACTTTTTTCCCCTGTTCAACTTCTTCCTGGAAAATTCAGAAGTTGACCACTCTTCCTACTGTGAAAGACACATACTTTTCTCCCTTTCTTTTTCCCCCTATAATTTTGTACTAAAAATCATATGCATTTACTGATAATGCATATCTGCTTAGCCCAGAAGGGTTTTTTTCCCTTTCTGCAGATGTCCTGGTAAACTCATTAGCCATGGAATGATAACATTTAAAAAAATTTCAGCAACTCATGAATGTTTTCCTGAGTCAAGCTTATAGATTTAAAATCAATGGAATCCTCAATCACTCTATACCTATTCCATTTTTGGTCCATAGTTATCACATACATTTAACATTATTCAATATTTGTCTAAAATGACTGTGTTATCCAAATTTCCTCATTGTTCCTTATGGGCAAAATTCTCCTTTAAGGCAACTGCAAGTTGCACCAACCTTTATCTAAGAGCCAATGACATATCTTTTCTGTATTCCCATAACTGAATTCACATTAGGATGACAAATACTCTTCCTACTGTTTGAATATATAACTCTTCCTCCCCCTATTCTCAACATCTACAAAATTAGTCATTACACAACACACAACAGAAGTTTGTGGGGTTTTATGTATAATCCAATATTGTCTAAAATAAAGTAACTCTAAAGAATAATTTTCTTCCTCCCAGAAAGAAAGGACCTTTACTTTGTGTATGCACGGTATCATCAAATGTGAATGGCAGAATCTCTATCACCATGACATATTGTCTCTTTTAAATTATTTCCTAATCTTAAGGAACTCCAAGAAACTTTTTAAACTTAATTTGAGTAACTTTTGTTGTTTATCAATTTCAGTGAGGATTTGTATAGAAAAAAATACTTAAAAAATAAGATTAACAAAATTACAGTAATGTAAATCTGCTGTTAATTTCCACTTTTGGATGCAGATTTTCTTCTGCTTATGTGATGTTCTGTTTATGTTCTGATATGTTATGTATCTTGTTCCAGCTTTTGGCTATTGTCTCTCATTTCAGAGGTTGCAAGGACACGACTGTCTGAGGATTTTCAAACTGCTATAAATTTAGTTACTGGGTTTCACATTTGAAAGTGTAGAAATCTGGTAGTGCTCTACTAATGGAGAAGTGAATGGGTGAAAGAGAGAGAAGGCAGGGAAAAGATATTTCTCATAACCTTAATAAGACGATTTTTACATGGAATTTTACATTTCAATGCATTATTGAACATTCTTTACAACTTAGTGAATTAACTCATTTTAGTCTAATGCAATAGAATAGGTGACAGGTTTTCTTTTCACCAGCACTTGTCCAACAGGTTGTGACTTAAATGGAGAATATTTTCAGTAGATTTTATAATTAATATGATTATTTATAAAATAGTCACAACTTCTGTTGACAAATCTGTTAAAATTGGTGTAATTACTACTTTTGATTACTCCTGTACATTAATGTTTGAAACACATGACATATCATTTCTGTATTGAATTCAAAGATATTATTAATGCAGTTAGCTTCACATTTTTCTTTGAAAAAATGAAGCTATAATTTATTAATAGGTATAATTTTATTATTATTGATTTACTGACTTCGTTTTGTTGTTGGGAATTTTGCTGAAGAGTTTCTTTCCTGTATTTTAGAGAAAAATGCTGATATATATATATATAAACATGAAAAATCATTGAAATCTATCCAAGTTATTTTTCCCCAGCAGATACCTATCGAAGCACTGATGAAGATGGATGGATGAATCCTTACATACAAAGGTCTCATGGTACTGAGGGGAGAGATTGAGTGTAGTGGCGAAAGTTCACTTCAAGACATTGTAACCAGAATCAACAGGAATTTTTCAAAATATGAGATTAAAGATGTTGAAGTTAACACAAATTTCAGGCTTTATCTTAACCTTTCTGCATCTCTAGACATTAAGGAATTCTCTAAATGCTGTACATAACACAGAGGTATAGAAGAAAGAAGCCCAGAACAGTCACCTAAAAGTATAGTATTTCACTGTAGGATAATTAATGTCTCTCCAAGACTAGAAAAGCAATAGCTCCCACTTGCAGATCAGTTTGGTTGCAAACTAAAATAATATAAGCTGAAAGTTTATTATACACAACAGATCTATTTTAGTATAGGCCACTCCAGCTTCCTCTCTTGTACTTCCATTCAGCAATTTCCATGATTCTGCATGATGGTAAAAAAATTAATATTTAAAAAAATATATTTTTCATTACTTGGGCAATTGTGAAATAAACCTTCTGCATTCTAGATTATTTTTAGTTGCTTGTTACATCTAGAGGGTCTTATTGATTGATTATTCCGTTGCTGTGGACCATGGCAAGTCTATTTCAGTCCAGGGCAATCCATTACAGGCCCTGAAAAAAAGCTTGTACATCCATCCTATGAGAGTGATGATGTTTTAAAAAAACAGCTTTCCAGAAGCCAGTGTAGATAGAAGTGCACTCATATAAAGAAGCTTTATCTTACATTAATACTTTGGTGGGGAACATCTATATGGAGAATACTGTTATGCTGTTTTTCTAATGAAAATCTTTCTTTTGCTGTGTATAAATATATACATATTACACACTTCTTATGACATAAGGGAATAAATTTTTTATTTCAGAATGTTTTCAACCACTTTAATTAAATAACGAGTCTTTTGATATGAAAGAACTAAACCAGGTTTTGAAATTAACTGTCGGTTTTTCCTTCTTCCTCTTCCTCTCTCGAGATCTCCAGAGAACAAAACCAGATATGATAAATATCAGGGTCAAAGAATTTGATACTGATAGGTTTTTCTTCCTGCCTTGTATTAGAACTTTATGCTGTTAACTTACAAGCTTTTGTGCTGACATCTGATTTCACTTTTATAAACTCATGACACTAAACATGACAGGATTTTCTTCTAATGTTGTCTCAAATGTCCAAGAGCATTTAAACAGGCAAAACAGATCAGATACAATACAGTTTTCCTTACTGGTATATGTTGCTAAATAAAATGTTATTGACATGACAGATTACCCACCTTCATAAATTGTATACAGCTTTATTTGATTCTTGGGAGTCATACATTTTAGGAATGAACTGATGTTGACTTGTCTGTAGAATTACTATATAAATGATAAAGACATTTTACAGATACAGAAAAAGCACCCAACTTTTAATCCCCTTTATAATCATAAATACTGTTGAGAAATGTTTCATAAAATCTATCAGATTAAACATTGATCTGACTTTTAATATTTCCAGCTTTTCTCATTCTTGGTTCATTTATTTTATCCATTTATCTTTCATTTTTATGAAATTGACTGCTTTTCAGTGGGCAAAAAGAAAAAGGAGAAAATCAATCATTTCTCAATGTATGTGATGCCCTGGACATAGCATCATTCTACTGGTAATACTTTACAGATTTAAGCTACACTTGTTTGTACTTTATTTGCAGGACAAAGGAACTTCCACAACGCATGTACTTATTTACTGATAAACATACAGTAAAAATTATTTATTGTATAAAAAGTTCAAAGGTCTCAGTCACATATTTACAAATGGAATACAAGTGCAATAGCTTCCATTAAATGCAGAAAGACATGAAATTATAAAGCGTCCAGTTCTCTAGCCACATACCCTTGTCCTCAGGATAGTCTGGGTATAACATTGTCACAAATGGGTGATTTAGATCGCTTAAAGAATCACTGTAAAAGGCATGAGCAAATGCAGAGCAGGGTAAGAGTATGAGGAGTCCTTCCTCTGAGGAGGAAGGAGCAGCAGAGACAACATGCAATGAACTGACTGCAGACCACATTCCCCATCACCTGGTGGAGAGGAGGTACAGAATTCAGGAGTGAAGTTGAGCCCAGTAAGAAGGGGGGAAGGGTGTTTTAAGATTTGGGGTTTATTTTGTTATTATCCTACTCTGATTTTTATCAGTAATAAATTAAACTAATTTCCCCAATTAGAGCCTGTTTTGCCTGTGACAGTAATTTCTGAGTGATCTCTCCCTGTCCTTATCTCAACCCTTTAGCCTTTTGTTATATTTTTTGTCCTCTGTCCAGCTGAGGAGGGGATTGATAGAACAGCTTGGATGGGCACCTGGCATCCATCTATAGTCAACCCACCACAATAATAAATATGAATTGATTCAAACTATGCAGTAATGTACTGTAGGAAGGTGGGAGTAATATTTTGATCCACATGGCCTATTCAAGAGACACTAATTACGTAGTAAAACAGCCAAATTTCTCAAGTCCTCAGTGCTTTTCAGGATCTTGTATTTCTCAACCTGTGTCTCTTCTCCAAACCCATACCCTTACCTACCATGACACCTTTATGTTTGAGGACACTGGAAATGGCAGAAATATACTTTTTAAAGCTTTATAGTTGATGGAAAAGTAATTCTCAGTTCAGGGAAATGTGCAGACATGGTATTCCCTTTGCACCAAAGCATTAATACAGATGAAATTATCCAGATAAACTTGATAAGCAGTCCAAATTTGCATGAAAGATTTATTGAGTTTGGGTAAATACCACAGCCATTTTGCTCCTACTGTCATCTTCTCTGCTGTTCTTAATCCAAGGCACACCTGGAGCCATCTATGCTAATATAATTCTGATGTATTCACCAATCAAGTTTCTATAATTTATTCAGAATAGTGAGGCCTGATGATTATAAAAATCTAATACTATGTTGTGTAGCAAAAGTCAAAAACTCCAGATGAATATGTTTTCTTCTAGAACACTATTTATGTTAGTTTGTATCACTGAGTCATTTGGCTTAGCAACCTAAATTAAAGCTAATGATGATTTTTGCGTGAAGACTTCGTGAAAAATATATACTATCCAATAGTAAAATGTAATATAATAGAAGCGGGATATTGTAGTGATTTACTCTATCCAAGATGAATTTGGTAACAATACTAGATTTAAGGCTAGACAGTTAGTTGGCTCAATGCTGTAATATAATTGTGTCTTCAGAAAGACATTAATTTTTTACTGTGTCATGACAGCTTTTTGATCATGAATAAAATTCCTTTGTTCTTATACTTCTCCTTCATCAGATGTCAGCCTCCCGCATTCAGTTAGCAAGACCAGTCAGTGTGAAGTATTCTCATTGTTTTATAAATATGATATACACATGTATAATTACCTATATGTGCTGTCATTGTCTCAGAGTATAATATGGATATTTATCATATTTATTGGCTAAAAGCAATAGCAATTGCAATTTAAAGATGAAAAGTAATTCTTGTTTAAATAAAATTAACTTTACATATTCCAATTATCTGTTCCAATCTCTTTGATTAAACAATAGTTCATTAAATGAACTACAACAATTTATAAACTACAAAGTTATTATTTTTTATCATCCACTCCAGCTCCCCTGAATACAATTCTTCAGAAACTAGCTTCTCAGATCATTTCAGGTTTTAAATAGATTTTTTTTTTATTTTGTGTAATACAGGCTGATGATTTAAGTAATGTGAAAGACATTGAATGCAAATTAAAAGCTGAGTTAAAATAAACTTCAATGAAAGAAAACCCCATAGTGGGGCCCATGAGGACATATTCACATCATTGCCATTTGAACAGTTTTACTGGAAGAAATAGCAGATGAATTTAAATTGCTGAGGCCATTAATTAATATTTTAGTGAAAACTGTATGAATCTGACATACTTTTCTGCTTAATACTACTAAAGTAAAAAGGTAGACGACCAGACCCTGGAACAGGGTTTAGCTAACTGAACAAACAATGAGAAACTACTGAGTGCCACAGGAAAACCCGATGGACATAACAAATAACCAGCAGGTGGTGGAAGAACTATCCCTGCTGGACCAGATGCTTTGACTCAGATGGAGATTCAATTAGTAATATCAGAAGTACCTAATTTAAGTGTAGAGGTAGCAAATTCTGGGACTGACGGCATGAAATTAATTAGAGGTATGTCGTTTATCTGAGACAAAGAAATGCTGGGACAGGCCTCATTGGACAGGATCTCAGGGAGTGAGTAAAGACGAAGGGAGCCCAAAATATTTCATGCTCTCCTGCAGTCACCGTGAGTTACCTTGAATGAGGCACAGTGGGACTCATGTTGCCTATTTTTAGGTACATTTATATCTGAGCTTGTCAGCATAGGCTTTCCACGTTAAGCCATATAATCAAACACTCAAGTTTGTGTGGTCTGACTGGGATCAACTGTGTGTGACACAGAGGTCAAGTGACACCAGTACTGAGTCCTCAGCACATCTCTTGGACACTTCTTCCTAGATGATGACATAGGTGTCATTATTTGGCATGGAGTGGTGCTTTGTTGCAGAATCTAATTCACTTCTTCTGCCATGGGTCTTAGTCAAGTTGCCTGGTTTATCTTGTTTGAAATATCCTTGCATTCGAAGTATTCCTGAAAACTGGAAAAGGAATGGTGTAGATGATACACTATAATGTTGTTTTCATCCTCTTATTGTCAGCACAGAGTCTTCTGCTATTGTGGTCATGAAAATGCAGGCCTTCCTGGACTTCACATAAAGAATATGTTCCTCAGTTTTACTGCTGGGAATGACAGGAAAATACACTTAAAAAGTCACTGGGATAGTGTCCGTCATTATCAAAGTAAACCATTCTTTTAATCCTCGTGGTGCTAATTTTCTTATGTTTTCAGAGAAACATTTCCATTTATTTTTCATATGTAGCAGTCTGAGTATTTCTGCTGCACATCTGTGTGCTACGCCAAAAACACTTCCTTTAAACAATACATATGAAATATACACTATCTAAAAGACAAATTCCTTTTTATTTTTTTTAAAAAGGGGTAGATATATTTGTATAAGATAGTCTATTAACTTATTTCTATTTTAAGGCCTTTTTGTCTTAAGTATTAGAAGATAAATATTCTATTTATGCATTAAATAAAAAATCAAAATTCAGAATGTGTTTTAAAATGCATTACTTAAAAATTACCTTAATATGTTCTTTTTGCACAAGAATAAAAAATTGCTTTCTTAAAATATACATCCACTTGGGGACTAAATTTTCACCAAGGAACAGAGTGGGACTCAGCTGAAACACACGTGTCTAATGCCATTCTAAGAAACAGGTGTCAGAAGAAAACTTCCAGGTACCACATCTAAGGTTTAAACATCGAAATTCATTAAAAACCTGGGAGTACCTAGTCCTTGTCTGTCAATCCTTCTGACCTGAAGGATGAGCAAAACTGTGGAAGTGTTGGTCTTTACATGAAAAGAAAGACTGGGAAAGACCCATAAGCCAATGTCTGAGCAAGGCACAGAGGATATTGCTTAAGTGAGGTTCTGAAACTCAGCTATGGAGAACCAGGTTAGGGACTGCGGCCCACATCAAGAAGATGTTTGTGATGTCTGAAGAATGACAGCCTAGTTAACACAGATCATAGTTGGGCCTCAGTGTACCTGAAATTTGAAAAGGTGTGGTTAGTGCATACAGCGCTGTTCATTGTATGTACAGTGGCCAGGCCAGTTTAAATAGCTGGATTCAAACTTATTTTTCATGTCTCTGGATAGATATTAACCTAGATTTCTCACTTTTGAGAATCTAAAGAGTTGTAACAGTCTATGAGTTCCTTCATTTAGTCATTTTTAGTTTGCTAAAAATATTTTATTACTCATTAAGTTGAACATGAAAATGTTTCTGTATTTTCATTTTAAAGTAATTCATGTGGGGTGTGGATGATTCAGTGTTTGTCTTCTCTAAGTCTAAATGAAAAAAGCTCAAATTCATTTGCAAATGGTTCTCTCCATGGAAAATAGTGATTTCTAATCAACATAGAATTTGGCTTTCTGTCATATTGAAAGTTTGCACTTGGGGATTCGAGGAAAGTTACAGATTTTCATGTTTGCTCATAACGGTCTATTTATTTAGGTTTCTATCTATTTGAAAATTGTTTTATGATTTTCTTTAAAGCAAATGTATTGCCTCTAAAAAATAAATTTTTAGGATATAAGTATCATCAGCTTAAAGATATACTGTGTTATTCTATGGGAGTTTTAAAAAACTAAAAATATTAATTTTGGAATTCCCCAGCTTTAGAGAGGTAACTTATGAGCATCTTGGAGCTTAAAGTCAAACTTTTCAGACCTTATTGTATTCTGACAGTGACTAATTTGGACAGTCATATAGCTGTTCTTTAAGCAGACTTATTTCAGAAGAATGAGGTCAACTCAAAATGGCAATTTTTGTGTTCATCTATCAATGCCATATCTTCTGAGCAGTGTGGAAAAGAATCACAACCTAGCTCAGTGGTATCTATGTACAGTGAGAGGCAGGGGACCAGGTCTATATAAATCAATTTATATAAAAATATATAAGTATATATCTATCTACCAAGAAAGATAACAATTATGCCTACACAGCAATAGATCTTAACATTCTAAATGAGCTATTTATATAATTTCCTCTCTGTTTTCTGTGCAATTTAAAAGTATTAAGGAAATTTCATTCTTATTTAATTGTATTACTACAAAAAAAAGCATATCTATAAGCCCAGATCTGTGTATGGAAGTTTATAAGCTTTTGTGTGTAGAATTTCTGCATGGGCATGGGCTCTGTTTTTTCAGAGCTAGGTAACAGTTTTCCACAAATGTCGCCAAAATGAAATTCCTAGACTTTCTTGTGCCATAAGCTACCCACTCTCAGAATCTGGACTATTGTCTTTTTGTCATTTGCTCTCATATGAAAGATTTTTTTAATGCTGGAAGGTGAGAAAAATTTTGTCTTTTATCTCAACTATATTTTCATCCTAAGCTAGGCAATAGCAAATTACTTGATGAAAATTAATGATTATCTATCCTTTTTTTAGAAGTGACTTAATTATAAGTTTTATAAATAATGGATTACTAATTCATTACATAACAAGCTGTTGAAATTAGCTCATTACTGTACCTTCTGTCATGGTTACAGGAGCCTGCCATACATAGCAATTCAACTTACAGAAATATATCCTGTGTTGCAGCAGCATTCACCAGAACCGTGATGATGGAGCTAAGGTGCCTCTAGAACTTCTGTTATAAATCATGTTTTCAGCTTCTAATTTTTCACCTGTTTGGATCAAACTTGGTAGAAAAATTTAATACTCAATTCCTTCCCCTTCTCACTTTCTGCAGCCAAAGTAGACAAAAAGTGGAATTATAAAAAAATTATTTCTCAAAAAAATTTTCTGTGCAATGCTCTTAAAGAAGGCTTGGTGAGATATGAAATGAATATGGATACATTGATCTACTTGAGCTTAACACAATGATTTATTTGATATGAAATATAGTAGAAACTTCTGAATTACTACAGTATGTAATTTAAAACTTTGCTACCAGTGATGTACAGTTGCATTTTTATATCTTGTTATCAAAAGTCTAATCTTCACCATGATACTTCTATTACAAATTAAAATGTCACTTATATTGTATGCTTATGTTCTATGGTATTACACATTAGCTAATGAGAGATTCTGCGATTGCAATTCATTTTGTCACATAGAAGATTCAGTGCAAGAAACAGTCCTTTTGGAAAGAAGTTTTTAGAACTTAAAGAGGCCAGGAAATGGAAAACAAAAGTGAAAAAAAAAGGCAAATTTTAATTTTTATCGCAACAAATAAAGTTCAGATTGTTCATTAATTTCATTCTTCTAATTCAAAGTCAGTTTGGATTACCATTAATTAGATGACTAAACAGAGACTCTTGCTATTTTTCACATCAAATCAAGGAGACAATCCTTCCTCAACTAGGAAATCTTCTGTAAAATTTTTCTTTTTTTCTTTTTTTTTACTTAAAATAGGTTTTGAGTTATTTTGAAAGTTTCCTATAATCATCTGAGCCACAACTGAAGCAGAAATGGGGAGAATTGAAATGTGGAAATAGCTCATTTTGAGTGAAGAGAAGCATGATATACTATTTTCACCACAGCACAGCTCCTATATCTCTTTAAATTCTGCAGTTAGGCAGAAGTTCGAAAGCCCATCCAAGTATTTCTCATCCAGCTGGAATAGGAATTTGTTTGAGCATGCTAAGGTTGTGGGCCTTATATATGACATTTATTTTTCAGAATATAGGGATGTGTGATTCAGACTTTATATGTATACTGACAAACTAAAACTGTAGATATAAACTTCAGCCTCACTTTTCTATCAGCATTTAAGTCTGGCGATAAATCAGCATTGGTGGTTTGGTTTGGTTTGATTTTGCAAATGAGCAGGGAAATTAATTTTTATTATTACTAACCACCTCAATTTACCAGGATAAATCCATTAATAACTCACTAAAACTGACCAAAACTCAGATATCACCTCAGATATTTGAGGTGGAAAGTGAGACTGGTACACAAATACCTCATATAGTATGTATTCTGAGACATGCGTCTGAACAGATTTGATGTTGAAAAAAATACGTATGGATAAAAATGGGGAATACTTTATGTCCATAACTCTTCCCCTCCTTGCATTGACATGTCAACTGGATGATAAATTCTGCATGCAATTCACTGGTACATGTTGACCAAATCCATATGACTAGAAGGCATTATTCTACTTCCCTATCACTGTATTTGAAGTAAATTTTTAGCTGTCCTGTGAACTAATAATCCCAAAGAGAAGAACCTCACAAATGTTCTGAAGAGAAGCACTTTCTTCCCAATGCAGCTTTGCACAAGCATCTTGAATAGAAATTAATTATGTTTGCATTCATTGGTATTCAGGTTTGGGATTCTTCATATGTGATAAGAACTATCAGAAGTGATTGTGTGGGCATCCCCTTTGCTGCAGTAATGCAAACAAGCTAATAATACTCAGGAAGCTAGGGAGTGCATTGCTGCCTCTTATGTCAGTAAACATTGTTTAGAAGATTTTCTTGAAAAATGAAAGTGCCTTCCAGATGCCTGGATTGTGCAAATGCCATAGATTCTCCTGGAACTAAATGATATTTTGGGGTTCCTCATGACATTGAGAGGAAATCTAACTAGGGAATTCGTAAATATTGTTTTCCTGTTTTCTCAGCTAGGTTTTCATTCATGCCAGGGTACCTGGAAAGAATCCAGATCTGAAACACTGGAAGTTCTGTCACCTACAACTTCTCTGGTGGCAATGTCACAGTCAATTCAAAACAAGCCAAGCAAAAGATACTTCATAGGCAATCCCAAATATGCTTGTAGTTGAGCTTTTTGAGAACAAGAGACTGAAAACAGCTTTCTGATTCCAGCTTGCAAATTACCTCACAGTAGAAATAATTTGATAATATTTCCTACGTTATCTTTTTAGTAATTGATTTCCTTAAAAATTAGATTTTAATGGGTTATAAGTTTCCTCTATTTTGACTGAATTTTCATGCATTAATAAGTATCACCTAATTTTCAAAATTTTATTTTCCACTTCTTCTGTGTCTGATCTAAAGCACCAAAAATTGCTGAATGCAACAAAAATGTGAGTTATATTGCACAATTTTACAAGCTGGCAATGTTGTTGGCTATTATACCCTTTCAAACAGGAGCCTGTGAAATGAAAGACTCTCTGTTGTTAAGAACCCACTCTCTTGAGACAGTGTTTACACAGTACCATTGTGAAATTCAGCTTCAGGAGAAGACAGAAAAATCAATTCAGACTTTACACTTCAGCTTACAAGTCAGAGCTTTACCTCTCTTGAAGTGTCAAGGAATAAAAATTAAATTTCATGTAATAAAATACATGGGGGAAAAATATTAAAATCTCCTGGGGGTACATTTTTTAACTTTTAGACACATTTTTTTATGATGTAGTGAGTCATTAAGGCACATATTAAACTATATGTGTTTGTAGGATAAATGGTGTATCTTTTGGAGGGCTAGTGAAGTAACTTTGTCTTAGTAGTATTTTCATAACTTTACTAGGTTATGTCCACAATCTCATTGTACCAAATAATATTAGGTTGATTGTGTTTGAGGTTGAGGTGTGGGTTTTGTCTTTGATTTGGTTTTTGGGAGGCTTATAGAACTGTATGTGCTTAAATGGAACTGTTTTCTGATTTTATCTTGTAGAACCTAGCAAGGTACTCAGACCTCCTGTTGAGGGCTAGGGTACATAATTTAGGTATTTGTTTCATCTAAATTTCATTCAATTAACATAGGTTTTTGGTTTTGCCTCCTTAAATCAATGATTTATAATTCCTATCCAGTCAGTGAAGTAAAATCTATACCAACGGAGATGATTTAGTCCATCTAATTTAGACATCTACCTCTCTCTCCATTAAATGCCTTGAGCCTTTGTTTTAAGGTGTGTAAGTTCACATATACTTGGCTATTCAACCAGTTTTGTTAATTATTTTAATTATTTATACTGACAATGGTGTTTGTATTATTTAACAGATTTATGATCATTTCAATTTAATTACAATTTTACATTAATATCTATGTAGTTTATGTAGCTCACTTGAGAATTTTCATGGTGTTTTATTTTCTTGGGAAGGAATTCTATTATGTAAATGTCTTCTTATCAAAATTAATAGCCCATTCTTGTTTGATGTGGAGGGTAATTATATGGTGTTAAATTAATTTTAACAAAATTAAATATAATTTTTTCTTCGCATCCATCTGTATATCTACCTAATTAAATGTCATGTAATGTTTCTGGAGGATAAGGAAGAAATTGCCTGTTTCAGTGTACTGGCATTTTAAGTAAATATGTATATCAGATGGTGCCTTCAATAACAATAAGATTATCATCTTCCATACTATGTTACAGAAAGTCTTTCACTAACATTAAGTAATGGAGTTTTTTGAAAGGGCTACAGAAAACTGCAAACTGTTTTAAGGCTCTTTCCATTAATTTATTAATCAGGTGCATTTCATAAGCATGTTTGTGTTTATTAGGAGATTTAAATATGTTCTTTGCTTCCTTCTAACTACCTTTTTATGCTTTAGTGCACCTAAATGGGACAAATGAAAACTCAGTTCTTTTTAATGAATTGTGAACATGAAACTGATTCAGAACCCTTCTTTTCTTGACATTTATAATGTTATAAATTATGAAAATAACTTATCCTGAGCATCTTTCTAGATGCTCAAGCATTTAAGTATTTTAGGAAGGGGAAGAGATGTGAAAAGACAGTAAATGTCAATGGATAAATATTGCAGAAAACAATTTAGACTTTGCACAAGCTGGGCATTAATTTCATTTCACTACAGCTTACTTAATATGCTGAGATATAAACTCAAAACTAAAGAGGTAATTTTAGACTAGGATATTAAATTGTTTCTTTCTGGAGAAGAAAAAAAGGCTTAATATTTACATAATGATAAATAAAAGTCCTTTCTTTCCCTGAAA
Organism: Cephalopterus ornatus; assembly: GCA_013396775.1. Lineage (NCBI taxonomy): Eukaryota > Metazoa > Chordata > Aves > Passeriformes > Cotingidae > Cephalopterus > Cephalopterus ornatus. The sequence goes on along the minus strand of VZRE01006294.1, from coordinate 23,374 downwards.
TTTCATGGAAACAGATGGTCAAGTTCAGGTATGATATTAATTTACTGATTTCCTTTACTTCTGTCCTTTTAAAACAGAAAAAAGTTTTCTCTAACAAACTTTCCAAATGGCAACAAAAGAAGTAGAGCTAGAAAAGTTTGCTGTTTTGTTTTTAATGTAGTAAATAATTAATTAATTATGCGATATCAAAATCAGCTTACTGGCAGGTTATCAGTTTTAAGATTGAAAGTAATTGCTCTGGTAGCTGCTTCTAATGCAGCTTCTAATGACTTGTTGTCATGCCTAACCTTTCAAAAATCAAATTGCCTAACTTTCAGATGATTTCTGATTCAATTAAATTCTGTTTCAATTCAAGGAACAACTTTTCAATTAATAAAATGCCTTTAAACTGGATAACCAAGCTAACAGACTCTTCTTAGCAATGCTTGGAATAATATGCCAAGTTAGAGACAGTGCTAATGATGGGATAGGAAACAAAATAAGAGCTAGAGAATGGATCAAAGTGAAGTTAGTAACTCGGGGTGAAAAATGCTTCTGACTGTTTTCTTTTGTTTTGAACAATGTTATTTGCAACTCTGCAGAGTAAAAGCACAATAGGTATGCACCATCTGAGAAAGCCAGTGGAATTTTAACAGCAGCTTTACGAAACTGTGTATGGTACCAAAACATGCCAAATTAAAATAATGGTAATGGAATGAAAAATTCTGAAGTATTTTTAATGTGCTATTTCTGTATTTTTGTCCTAATTTTGTAATTCATCTCAAAACTCAGTGATACCTAATTACTTCAAACAAAAGGAAATTAGAGGAGAGAGCTGGCTGCCAAATGAAATATTCCTTTCTTGATCATTAACATAATCAACATAAGCTTTGCTGAGTAATTAAACTTTATTGCTTTTAAAAATCCTAAAATTCCTGTGATCTGTGCGAGTATTGGAACAGATAATGAACGTTCTTAACCTAGAATAAGCATGATTATATGGGCTTGATAAACTAGGTTGAAGTCAAGGTAATTCATCCTCAATTTGAAAAACTCTGAAAGTGCATATAAAGTTACTGAAGTTAAGTCTCAGTTACCTAATCAGAGAAGTGATAAAATAAGGTGAATAATTAATGAGATTATGTTTTAGTATAATCCTTATGCATATTATATACATGCCAAAATTCATAAATGTAAGATCAAAATATTTAATAGAGAAATTGGCTCTGTTTGACATCTTTCCTAACTTTTCTCATCTTTATGGGCAGCCATACTTGAGAATGCAGCCCTAACTGGCAACCTGAAAATGATGCAAAAATATTCTTAACAAATTTAAGTTGGGTAACTTTGTCTTAGGCCTACTCCTCTTCCTCCTTTTGTCATCATTATTTTGAAAGGAATTAGTGAGAGCAAAAGGAGTACTACATATTTTAGACTTCTTTTCAAAACTTATGAAGAAAAACTTGTCCTGAAAGCTATAAATGAGAGAAACAGATCTCTTTAGACTTCTTTTGCAGATGAGAACCTTTAAGTGTAAGAGAGGTAGATTGATTTCTTTGAGCTCCTCGAGGAGCCAAGTTGCAGATTCTGAAATAAAAACTTAAACCTTTCACTTTACGCTTTACAAAAGCATTAACAAGATATGTCAGAGAGAATAGCCCCTAAGTTCAAACGTATCACAAGAACTTTGGAAGTCTCATTATTCTCTGATGCTCATTATGGTGCAGGAAACCATTTGAACTAATAGTTAATCTTCAGAGATTTCAAGCATAGTATGAATTATATTCTTAATTGCTCTGGCTCTCTAGCACTCGTACTACACATTCTTTTCATATTTTTGCATAATTTGCATAAAGTCAGGAGATTTTCAAGCGTGAATATCCTTATTTTTAAAAATTACATATATTTATGCATACATATCTAGCAATTTTCAGAAATTTCAGACAGACATACAGCAAGAGTATCCTACTTCTTCTCTTGTTAGATATCTCTAAGGAAATCACTAAAGGAAGTTTAAACAAAGGCATTATTTCTCTATTCCCTTGAGTGTACAAAAGCTTTTTGCTTACAGTTTGAATATCTTTATATATGTATTTCTGCTTACAGAAAAAATATATCACAGTACATCTTGGTAAAGCTATAGTGGGACATTAATCGTATTAATTTGTTAAATTATATTTCAAAAAGTCAGATGAATTGTATTTCTGCATTTTTATCAACTTGCACAACTTGTCTTTTGTTTTTAATGCATACTGTATTTCATGATCTACCTCTCCATAACAATCTGTCTCTGTCTCTAGGAGACGAAACCTGTAAATTACTCTTTCTGGGCCTGCAAGCATCTACCTCCATATGAGATACAGGCAGCATAACCTGTCCAAAGGCTAAAGTACACAGATTAAGCAGTGATCAAATAAACCAATACCAAGAGTGAAGAAGCAAGCTAGCTTAGTTCCCACTAGAATGCCTGAAATAAAGCACAGACCCATTCATTTTCAGTTAAATCTAGAGCATTAAAAGTTTTGTGTAAGGAGTATGAATCTTTTTGCCTAGCTCTTCAGGGACCAGAAGAAGTTTTGTACAAATTCTGAGATAGTAAATTAACGAGAATGAGACACAATAACCTACTTAACCAGTGCAAGTTTTACAGGGTTGTGAACAACTGAGGGTTTTTTCCAGATAAGCATTTTATGGGCAATAACGTATTTCCACTGAGGGCTTTTAAATCAAAACACAATTGAAAGTGAAATCTCCCAATGGAAGACAAAATCTGAAAGAAAAAAAAAAATACACTATAAAATAACTGAAAACAAGGCATCTATAGTGTTTCTGTAACAAGCCAAAGCTATTGGTAGTTTTAGATATCTTTTATACTTATGACTAAAGACCTGCAGGCTAAATAAAATGCTGACTACTAGTCAGATATACATCCAGGGTGCTTTTCTGACCTTAACCTTACACCTTCCACAGGTAACCCTGATGTTCTATAGACAGATGACTGTAAGACATGGGGTGAGAACACCACAAATTTCAAAGCTTTTACTTCAACCGTGCAAACAAATACAACATGACTTTTACCCTTCCAGCAGGCAAAACTCAGATCTTGTGAAAGGATGTCAACACCTAAGTAGTATCACTTTATACCAGATCTGCAGGGATTCATTAGGTAATCTCGGAGCAGGGCTAATTGAACAAGGAACATAGATGCTACCTGCTGCAACCTGCGGGAGTGGAAGAGTAGGTCCGCTCTGGGTAGAGCAGCGAGGAATTGCCATGGCTGGCTAGCAGGTCGCGGCATTTGCTGGGCTCCGGGCGCTATGACGCAGTGACACAGGAAAACGCGCATGCACACAGCACCGGAGGTTGTGTGGAGTGAACTTTATTAACATGGCGACAGCCGCTTTTATAAGATTTGCTGTGGAAGGGTCTGGAAGAAAAGCGGAGCTTGCCGAACAAGGTAATACTGGGAGGTACAGGTTTACAAACTTGGGAAGGATAGATGGAGAAAAGGGAGGCATTTTTCAAATTTGAAACGGGGATGTTAACACAGGACAAATATGGTAACTGAGAGGGATTGTGACCATATAAGGAATAATAACATTAACAGAGCTTAAACCGATTATATACGAACAAATAACAAAATATTTCACAATTATAATTATGTAATTAACTTTTGTCTTAAACTTATTGTAGAGATCTTCTTCTCTGTCTGTAAAATGAGTCCCCACATCTACCAATGTTTGGCAGGCCCACTTTTGCTTGATCAACTCAGCATACTTGAAAATACCATTTCAATATACCTGCTTGTTTGCCTGTGTCGGGAAATATTTTAGCATGCTGGCTACCACAACAGTTCCTGGGAGAATGCAATTATCATTCCAACAGTGTCTTCGAAACACTAAGTGTTTTAAGTACTAGCATATTTATTCAAATTCAAACAGGTTTCTAAAATAAATAATTGAGAGAAGAAAAAGCTTATTGAGCATCTCCAGCTACAACACTAAAATTAACTCTCTTCCTACTGATTATACCTCTTGACATTTATTCTTTAGCTTCCAGTGCTGAATTTTCAATACTCTGGGAACGAATGCTGAAATGCTGGTGAAATTCAAATAGGGTGAAATTCAACATGGGTTCAAGCATTCATGCACTGCAGTGTGATGCAGATTCACACCCGTGAGACAGGGTGAAAGAGAGTACTCTTGGAAATGTCAGTATTGTACTTCTGTGGCAAAACACCAGATGTTATACACAGTCTTCCTAAACTTTTCTTCACAATAATTAAGCACAATTTTCAGTCTTGAAAGAGATTGCTTATTGCTAGATATGTGTGAAAGGTTCTTTGTAACTGAGATATTTAAAACAGGTGATACTTCGAGAAGACCTAAACTTAGTGCCATAGGTTGTTCTGCTGTGGAGATTTCAAGACTCTTAGGTTTACTTATTCACAACATAGTGCTGGTATCAGAAGAGAGCACTGGGTTCAGAAGAAACTGAAATGTTTCTCTTATGAACAGTATCACACGCAGTTATTTACATTTTTTAATACTGCAGTACAGTTATTTCATTAATTTTAGCTCTTAGGTAAATCTTTAATTTCATAATTATTTGGTGCTCAGCAGCTAATTAGTGTTTTGAGATCTAATAATACTAAAGAACTTTTAGTTTACTTTTGAGTGCTAATACTAGAGATTTAGACGTTTCCAAACAAACTCATTACCATACTAGAACCCTGTATTGTATCAAAAGACAAAGTCAAATGAAAAATCATGATTTTCAACACACTGATATGACTGTTTCATGGATGCCAGCAGAAAATTTTCCTTGATTTCATTAACATTGACTATATTTCAATTGAAAATAGACATTTTAATCTCCAAATAATCTGTTTGCAAAATGAGTAGAGTCAGATGGAGTGGATAGACACTAAAGTTAAAATGTCTGTGCTGCAAAATTTATATTAAGAGTTTACATGTTATTTGCTCATGTCCTAATTATCATAGAACCTTAGAATCCTGCAATTGTTTGGATTGGAAAGGAACTTTGAAGGTCATCTAATACCAGATCCATGCTATGGACAGGGATACTTTCCACTAAACAAGATTGTTTAAATCCGTGTCCAACCTGGCCTTGAACACTTCCAGGGATAGGGCATGCACTGGGCAACCTGTTCCAGTGCCTTGTCATTCTCATAGTGAAGAATTTCTGCCTAATATTTAATCTAAACCTACTCTCTTTCAGTTTGAAACCACTCTCTTGTTCTATCACTGTGGTCCTTGCAATAAGTCTCTCTCCAGCCCTCTTGTAGCCCCCTTTAGGTACTGGAAGGTGATATAAGGTCTCCACAGAGCCTTCTCTTCTCCAGATTGAACAACCCCAGCTCTCTCAGCCTGTCTTCATAGGAGAGGTGCTCCAGCCCTCTGATCATCTTTATCACCCTCCTGTAGACTTGCTTCAGCAGGTCCATGTCCTTCTTATGAAATCATTAAGATCTTTAAGATCAATTCCAACCATCAAATGTTACGTTGAGAGCCCCAGAATGCAGCGCAGTACTCCAGGTGGTGTCCCGTAAGAGTGGAGTAGAGGGGCAGAAGCACTTCCCTCGATCTGTTGGTCACTCTTCTTTTGATGCAGCTCAGGATGCAGTTGGCTTTCTGAAGATTTTTTAAAATTACTTTTTTATCTTATCCTTTGAAAAAAGCTTGCATAGAAAATGTCCTGTTGGGACTATTCTCAGATTCTTATTCACCAGGAATGGTATTCACTTTAATATGACCACTAGCAGGTGAAGATAACATTCAGTGACATGAAGGGAGGCAACACATCTCCTTCAGAACTCAACTTGTCTTAGAAGGATTTGCTTTCTCAACTCCTACAACTTCGTAGTGTTTGCTTAAGAGATTTGAAATAAGTGTGTTCAGAGCTACATGCATTTTAGGAATGGCTAACTTTTTGAACTACCATGCTAACTGCATGAGCAAATAGAACAATTTTAATTTCAGTCACTCTAGTCTTTAAAAACTGTGTCCTTGAGAAATTGTTAATAATGACATACTTTCACATAAATATAGCAAAGAAAGAATTACACCATAGATGTACTTAATAGTATATATTTCATTTTCTCTGGATGTAAAGTAACAGAGTGTATATCGAAGGAAAATCAGTTTTGCATGTGGTTACATCAGAAAAAAAGATCTTATAGTAGAATTTGGATCTAGAAATCTTTATTCTCACATGACATTGTTTGAGAGAATTTTTATTGCAGTAGGGTGATATTTTTTTATTTGAAAATTATCTTTCTTTTTATAGTTACCTAATAATAGAATTATAATGAACAACTTTCAAAGTAGAGGAAAATTACAAAGATTCTGTGTGAAATCCAAGAGTGTTTTTCTTTGTGTGATATCTCAGTGCATCAAACTATCTGTAGCCTGAAACACTGCACTAGTGAAGAAAATTAGAGATTGATAGACACCAAATGATGTGAATCTTCCAAAGTATCCTAAGTAAAGAAAGGAACTGTACAAAAATGGCTTTTTTTCTGAGCCACTAGCAAAATTTCTGGTGTTCAACAGCTCTGAGAATTTCCGATTGCTTGCCTGTAATGGGGTGGCTTAGCAGATGCACATTGAGACAGGGTAAAGAAAGTCAGGGAAACTGCATTTCTTATTTTATATGTTTTAACATCTCTTCTTTTTTCCCCAATCCTCTAATTAGTATTTTAAGAATATTGTTATTTAAGCTGTATTGTGTTTAAAAGTGTGGTCTAGAAACTGGTTGGGATTTGGAAAATTTAAGTATAAAAGTGTTCTTGCAGTAAATCTTTTTAGCTGCATTACACTGCCCAATTACTAGCCATTGCACCTTTACTAATATTTGGCAGATACTTGAGAACATCATGAAACATGAAAACTACAGACTAGCTTCTAGTATGTTGTCCAAAGCAGCCTAGAAAATCAGAAGCCAGCAGCAGCTGTTCTTAGAAAGGCCTGTGGCTACCAACAAGGCTGAGTTCTGCAAGGCTGACTACCAAACTCTTTTCATGTCCTTACTCTCTACAACACAGAGATGGTTCCTGCTTATTCAGAATGGTTCCTAGCCTGAGCCACACAAAGGAATTGATGGGACAGTAGCAGGATTCCATATTTAACAGTTCAGATTATGAAGTTACATTGCTCAGGACCATTTTCACACACTATTTCATTTACTGATACAGACAACAGAAACACTTATCCCTCCATTTATTAAGTCAACTGCATTGTTATTTCAACAATACTGTGCCTGACAAAATGCACATTTTCCTTGTACAAGACAGAATGAATGCCCTGTCATATTTTTCATGAAAAAATATCAGGTAAGTTGCTAGCACTGGAAACAGAAAATGCCTTAGCTCCATGGGGACCAAAAAATAAATGAGACGATGGGATGGGAGCCACAGCACCACCACCTGCTTCAAGCATTCATCTTTCCCAGATAGCCCATCATTCTTTGTTCACATAGTAGGTATTTCACTGATAAGCTTGATACTGGCCAGGCTAACCTATGTCCACACAGGATAAGAAGTATTGGGGTCAGCTAGGTTATTCTTAGGAGATATTCTTACCCCAAGGATATAGCAATTTGTTACTAATCTCCTTGTCCTTCCTACTGCTATGACCTAGTCACACAGCAGGTTCTATCTCTGCTATGAGTCAACCCATCTACACCTTGGCTGTTTCAACAGTCTTTCTCCTGGGTGATACAAACTTAATCAGAAGGAACCTAGCAACTCCGCTGATATTTTCTTGTGAGGATGCTTGATAGGAAAACAAGGCAAAAGCGAAATATGGAAATCTGCACTGTTCAAGGAAAAAAAGAGACAAGCTTGGTATTGTTCAAATGATAAAAAACCCTCTAGTCACTCCTCTCATGATTTAATCCCAGTTGGCAACAAAGAATCAAACAGCCTCTGGTTCACTCCCACCTCAGTGGAAAATGGGAGAATCATAGGAGTAAAATTGAGAATACATGGGTTGAGATAAAGACAGTTTAATAAGTAAAACAAAAGTTATGCATATACAAAGCAAAACAAGGAATTCATTAAAAACTTCACACAGGCAGGGAGGTTTCCAGCCATCCCCGGAAGAGCAGGGCTCCATCACTCTTAGAGGGGACTGTAGAAGACAAATGCCATTACTTTGAACATCCCCCCTTCCTTCTTCTTCCCCCAGCTTTATATGCAGAGCATGATGCCATATGGTGTGGAATATTCCTTGAGTCAGTTGGGGTCAGCTGTCACAGCTGTCTCCTCTCCCAGCTCCTTTTGAACTCCAGCCTTCTCGCTGATGGAGCGGGTTGAGAAGCAGGAAAGGCCTTGACACTGTGTCAGCATTGCTCAGCAACAATGAATACTCTGCATTATAAACACCATTTTCATCAGAAATCCAAACCATAGCCCTACAGTAGCTACTCTGAAGAAAATTAACTATTCAAGGCAAAACCAGCATATTCCTAATCAGAGAGTCATGGGATCATGATTTCCTAAGTTGGAAAAGAGTTTTTTAGATCATTGAGTCCAACTGTTAACCTAACACTGCAAAGTCCGTCACTAAATCATCAACATCCAGGGTTATCTCAAGTTTTGCTTCTTGTTTTCTCATGAAAGAGCTGAGTTAGGTGAAGAACACTCTTAAAACATTCATAGTTAGATGTTCTCACATTCCTGCACAAATAATCTGAAAGAATTCACCATGTTGTTTCTAAAGCACAGCACTGACCTTTTAGAGACCTTATATAATGTGGAAGGATAACATTTTTATTAAAAGAGGCTTTATAATTTTATTCATTTTGCATGGCAAGGTTTTGGTAGCAGGAGGGGGCTACAAGCATGGTGTCTATGAGAAGCAACTAGAAGCTTACCCTGTGTCTGATAGAGCTGATGCCAGCCAGCTCCAAGATAGACCTACCACTGCTCAAGGCCAAGCCCATCAGTGACAGTGGTAGTGACTCTGAGGTAATATATTTAAAAAGTGGGGAAAAACCTGCACAATTGCAGCCAGAGAGAGGAGTAAGAATATGTGAGAGAAGCAGCCCTGCAGACACTGAGGTTAGTGAAGAGGGAGGGGGAGGAGTTGCTCCAGGTGCCAGAGCAGACATTCCTCTGCAGCCCGTGGTAAAGACCATGGTGAGGCAGGCTGTCTCCCTGCAACCCAATGATGTCCATGGCAGAGCAGATAGCCACCTGCAGCCCATGGAGGACCCTATGCTGGAGCATGTGAGAAGTCCATGCTGGAGCAGGCTCCTGGCAGAACCCATGGGAAGAGGAGCTCACACTGGAACAGGTTTGCTGGCAGGACTTGTGATCCCATGAGGAATCCATGCTGGGGAAGTCTCTTTTCTGCTCTGCCTCCTTGCCCCCAGCTTTTTTTGAAAAAATATACAGCAGGGAGAAGAAATGTTACAGTAATTTTATTAGAGAGAGGTAAAGATTGTCTTCAAAATCATATTACCTAATAAAGTGTATACAATCCTCAGGTTGAGGATTGAAATATAATAAAATGAGAGTAGAGACTTTGCATAAAAATATAACTGAGAACTGCAAACAAAATAAAATTACCAAGAAGGGAATTATCGTTTGAGGGAGTTGTGTTTTCTACAGAGACACAGCAATTCTAAAAGTAGAATTCATACTACACCAATTAGAGAAAGAATAAGATATAAATTAAGATTTCAGGTTTCTTAATTCTAGTATATAAGGATATGTAACTTTTGGACACTCTGGTAAAAGGGTTCATGCTTCTGACATTCAAAATCACCTTCCACTAGGAATATGTAAGCTCTCAACAGAGGTGGTGAAAGTAGCTTGACAAATCCCCTTCCAGAGCATCCAGTTTGAGATCCTCAGCCATTCCTACTATAGACCCTGGAGGCACCCAGAGGCTCTGTGGAGACAGCTCTTGTCCATTCTGTTAGTGCTGCTATTCAGGGCTCATGGTGCTCCAGTGACTGTATGGTATCCATGGTGAAAGAATTCTTTACAATTTGACATCTCCCCTTTCCTCTAAATTGGTCTCAGAAGATTTTACCTGATACTGAACTGAAGAAAGCCCAAAGAAGCCTCCTAAAGTACATTAGCAGGCTTATGTCTTTTATCAGAGATTATTACTGAGCTCTCTAAGTAACTAGATTCTCTAGTTTGTCCTTACAGTTTATTGTCATAATCTGTAACAAATAATGGAAAAACATGTTTTATTCTCAGACACAGTTAAATAATTTTCTATTGTAATTTCTTGGTCCAAATCTGATGTGCAGAACTGAATATATTTCAGTGTTGAATCGTGGTATAAGAATAAAAACAGTTTTCAGGAAGGACTTTCTTAAAGAATAATGCCATAAATACCCAGCCACTAAAATTTGAAATCAGAAATATTTCTAAGATCTGTACAGTTTAGAAAGAAAAAAAAAGAATCAAATCTGTGCAGGATCTGGTCAATATGGCTGATCTGGTTAATAGATACTGGTAAAAAATACAGGATTAATTAAAAGCACATTCTCTAAAGATAAGAGGGGCAAAGCAGGTGGAAAAAGATATCAAAGGGCTGTTTAGTCATTTGAAACTAACGGTTTTTTGAAGGCAGTTTCATACTAAGACAAAATTGTGGCATTAGCTACAAAAAGCATTAAGATGATGCCTATTTGCTCGGTGCAATGAAGTACAAAGTTGATAAAGTTAACCTGAAGTCAGGCAAACCTGGAACAGACTGCTATATATGTGCTTCTGATATTTATGATAATTTCTTTGTATTAGCGTGGCCGTTTAAGTAGTCTGCAAAAGAGAAATGGATAGCAAAGGAGGTAGAAAAGACTTTAGAGTATACACAAAATAAGATATAGTACGAAACAAAGCAACATTATGGATAAGGAGAATATTGATATAAAAAATGGATATCTATTCTGAAAAAAGTAAAGCATCAAAAAAGCAAAAGACTCATTAATAATAATCCACATGAGGCAAAAGAAAGAACAGGAAGGATGGTTCCACAATGTAAGGACATGTTTTTGAGCACTTCTGTCCTATTTCAAATAGGCTTCTGGATTCATAGGAGGGAATACCCGTCAGTTTAACTTTTTGCTTTAAAAACCCCCACAGAAAAAGCTGGAGAGTTGTGCTTGTTTTACTCGGCTGATTCTGTTTGTGGTTTTGTTGGGGGTTTCGTACAATGCAGAATAGGGCAAAGGAAAACAATGGGGCATATCTAACTATCTTAGTAACTCCTGAGCAGATATCCCAAAACATTCAGAATTGACACTGGAATATAAGTAAAAAGCATGTTTGAGGACAAATATAGGAACGAATTCAGGTGATCATATAAAAATTGTTCCTACAGGCGATATTAGGTATAAGGTTGGTCTATACAGTAGCATATTCTAGAAATAAAAATTCCAGGACTGAAAAACTTGAAGTTTGCATGTTCAGCAAAAGTCCTATACAAGATTTTCATGTTTGGAAAGCTCAGTGCAAAAGATACTGTTATTCAATTTAGCTGCGTGTCTGAACATTGCTTGTATGAATCTCAGTTGACTACTTTGAAGTCTTTTTAGAGTCAATGAAGAGATATAGATGATTCACTTCAACCTAAAGTGGATGTCTAATATTGGAAAAAATAAACTATAATTTTGGTAGTTATTCTAACTATCTTCATCTTAGTCAATTTCTGAATTGTAACACTCAGTAAGGTGAATCCTTTTAGAGACTGCTTGCAAGGTGTTGATGTGAAACAAGTTTTCTACAGAAGTGTTATAGACAGTAAGTACAGAAATGAAGAGAGAATTCCGGCATTGGGCATAAATAGCTGATTGAAAAGATGGAAGAATCTTCAAACTAACAGAAAAAAATGTAGTTACAGAAGAAGACAATTGATTTGGATATGGAGATAACTAAATAGAAAGTACAAAATACAGTAGCGATGGAAAAACACTTCATTCTTTTCAAAGAATATGCGTCACCTATATACCTCCTTAGTAAATTTATTCGATTTATTAGATTCTCTCCATGACTACAAACAGATGAGATATATAAAAACAATCATCAAGCTAATCACTTTAAGTGCAGTGTGGAAGAATCATGCTTTATGATTCTTTCTAGAGGACAAATCACTCCAGTAAATCCTTTTACTAATAATTGTTTTGGAAAAAGATGTACTATATACTGAAATACCTGATTGGGGCTGACATCTTTTCAGTGTCAGTGTGCTTTTTTTTTAATATAGTTGCACCAGAGAGGAACATAACATAAAATTATACGAGAGATAGAGAAATTTAGAGTGCAACTTGAAATCAGATCTCAGTAAAGTGCCAGTCAGGTTTGAAAGAATAAATTGCTTTAGTCACTTCTTTGAATAAAGAGTAACCAAATTGGATCTAAACAAATCCAGAGTGCTAAAGGATTTTCTAACATAAATCTCCAAAGAACTGAGCAATTCATTGTTTGAAACCCTTGGTAGGGATTGTGATATTTTTGTAGTTCAAAGTTACCCTCTCCAAATAAAGGCCTCCTGGAGGAGATTCGAGTGCCACATCTTGGCAGACAATGCTTTACTTGATGCGATCTTGAATGATGTCGACATTTGGTAACAACTATGGGCCATATGTTCACCTCAGCTGGGCCTTGCCACCCTCCTGCAGGATCTCACAGGAGATATTCAGCCAGCTGGCTGCTCAGCAGTGAACATGCACAGGCAGGCTTGACACCGGAGCCTCAATGCCATCAGTACCATGCCTGCCCTATGCGCCTCATACAGCTTGAACAAAGAGCAGTGATCTGCTCCAGCAGGAGAAGTCAGACTCAGACCAGGTCCTCCAGTGCGTCACTGCCCAACCTGGCCTTCCTGACCCCATAGGACCTCCTGACAGAGAAGTGTGTGAGACCATCTGTGCCTGTCTGCCTGGAGGCCAGTTCCATTAGAGCAATGAACACTGTGGTTCACTTTCCTGTACAGTAACAGCAGCTAAATATAGATCTGTTTTTCCTCTCTCCTTCTTTGCTGATCAACCATACTTATCCCTACCCTCCTCTCCATCCCCTGTCTCAGCACGGTGACAGACGCATCCCCCATCTCTTCATGGGAGACACAGCTTTCAGCTGTCCCTTCTCTCTTTGCTATTTCTTTGCTCTTTTTGAGTTATGTCTTTGTTCTTTACTCCTCTGTTTTCTACATAGGCAAAAATTCTCACAAGACATTTTCCATTTCCTTGTCATAGTCGGATCACACTTAGGGTTTCATTATCTCTAGTCTTATTGGTTACTCTTTCCCAATATTGCATTATACTCTGTACTCACACTGTCTACATGGGCACTTAAATATCCTTTAGTCACCAGGCAACAACATTGGCAGAAAACATAAACCTATTACAAAATTTACTGTATGAAACTTTAGTGTTCAGAAGATGTATTTAAAAGGAAAAAAAAAAAAACAGATACAAAAGTAGAGGAAAACCATCAGAGAAGAATAATTACCAGAATAAATAAATAAAAAAGGTTGTGTGTTGCTTCACAAGTCCTTGCCACTGCAGGCTCTGTGGAGGCAATGGAACATGTGGAGCTGCAGGAGACAAACCCAGCATAAGAGAGAGTTTATTTTAAGTAGATTAAACAGTCAAGAAAATCTGAAGATCCTCCTATTGCTTGAGCCACTCTTGCACATGGGTGAAGTTCATAGCCCTCTGCAAGAAGGCCAGCTGAGGGCTGCATTGGGTCAGCCTATGGTTCTAAATAAAAGGACTTCAAACCTCTACTGATAGACGTCCTTGTGCAAAGCAGCCTTTGTGCTTCCCTAGATGCTTCCCAGACCTTATCACCAGATGTCTCTGTGAAGTCCTTCCTAGCATCTGGAAACATATGACATACTGTACTGGCTCCCACAGTATCTTTCTAATTAACCACATTCATCAGAAAACCAAGTCCACAGCCATGTTTGAAAAGGTCTGAGTTGGACCCATTGTAGAAGTTGGGAAAAAAAGGCAAGGAAGACTTTTCAACAAAATTGGTCTAATAACCTAATTCCTGTGTTCAAAGCTGTGGTATGGTGGTGTCCTGGACTCAAGTGTAACAATCAGAACATCTGAATAGCAGCAGTAGTAAGCTGAGGGCAAGGAAAGGTGGTGTAATTTTGGGTCACATTTGGTGTGAGGTGGATTCTCTACACATGAATCTTCCTTGCTGTCTCTCTGTAGTCTGCTCAGAGTGGGAAGTATTGAGAATGTGGTGCTGCAAGAAAAAAATTAACTAGTGGTCCCTCAAATGGAGGATGCTTTTCAGCAGATGAAGGAGAGCTGCCCAGTCTGCTCTGTGTCCTTTGTGCCGTGCTGCTGCCCCGCCAGGTACAAAAGGAGTCATGCAGGGTTTCTGTCATCTCAACAGGCTATACAGCTGGAACAATTATACCTGCAATGTCGACTGTTGCACAGAAAAGCTACCTAGTGCCCCAGAGGAACTGTGATGAGATTTTTTAAAAGTACCCCAGCCAGAACCACATTCCCTGAACCCAGAGCCTGTCCTATGAGAGGAATTAAGCAATGCTGTTTTTTGCTCTAAATGTCAAATAAAAGCACGGATTCTCTGTCCACAGACTGAAAGATTAAATATGACTTCTGTCAAATTCTGATAGAGCTGGATTGGAAATAGGACATACTCCAGATTTCTACAAGGCCGTAAAGAAACTCAGCAGATAAAACAGACCTGTATCAGGAAGGGTGAGCAGAAGGGCATGGAAAGTTTATGGCTTAGCATTTTCTTTTGAGTTTGCCTAGGCTGAGTTGGATTCATGGGAAATTCAAGAAAAGAACAAGGGTGGCAAGTTCTTCATCAATGCAATGACATTTGTTATTATAGGTTCACTTATTGCTTTGGGAGTGCGGGAGGTATGTTTTTTGGGGAGAACATGGTTTCTTTTTCCCCATGCCAGAGACAATCAATCAGAAGGCAATACCATGTGTGGTCATGTGTGGAGTCCTGACAGGATCTGTCTTATTCAGGAAGTGTGAATGTGTGATTGCTTATTACCGCACCAGACATTCTTTGGGGTAGCACCCTGTTCTGTGCTATAGCTGGTAGCTAAGCAGACATAATCCACCAGCTGACGAGTTTTTTCTTTCTTTTTCTCTGAGGTGCCCTGGGAGACTGACAAGCTGCAGCAATGGCAGGTTTAGTCTCCCTCAGGCATCTTCCCTTTCTCTCTATGCCATTCTCAGTGTCACTAAGCTTGAGATTCCCCTTCTTCCCTTGCCTGCCAAAAACATAAATATAATTTACGCTCACTGAATCTCTCCTCAGTCCTTCCCTCTTCCCCTGGATTTGACAGTGATGGCAGCAGTGGCAGGACAGCAAAGGCAGGTGTCTGCTCTTGGCACAGACTTTGGAAAGAAGTCCTGCTGTGGGGTGCTGGTTTACTCCTTTGACAGGAGGGCACTGCAGCTGCAGACTTCAAATGCCTGCCTTATATGGAACAACAGCAATCTGGCATCTAAATGTTAACTGCAATGTACAGTATGAGAAAGTATGGGGAGTTCCAAGGTGAGAGGTCCCCAGCCTGCACGCAGGAGGGAATTTTTGTTTACCATTGCATTGCCAAGCACCATGCTCTGTCACAGGATACCTTGTCACCTCAGCCAAGACAAAACAGAAGACTGTCACAGGCAAAACAGTCTTGACTAAGAGATTCTTTTTTTTTTTTTCAATTTAGTTTTTTTCCATTTAGCATAACCTTTTGAATATTGAGTATTGAGAAAAAAAAGAAACATAAGCATTTAAGGAATTACATATCTTCTCTCTTCCCCAGGCTCAGCACAGGCAAAACATGTTTCCTTCATACTTCTCAGTCATGACTTCCTTGGTTTTGCTGCAGATTATGCTCAGCCAACCCAGTTCCTTTAGTGAGGCAAGGAGGCTGGGGTTGGTGTATAATGGCTTCTCTCCGACACTTCGTGTTTCCTACTAACTTTTCTCCACTTCTCCTGACTTGTTCCTTATTTTCCCCTGCCCCAGTATGTGTCACCCATAACCACTGTCCCTCAGGAGTGTCCCTACTCTGACAAGGAGTGCCTGTGTCCCCAACAATATCCCCTTCAACATCTGGTAGACGCATAGAATGATTTGGGTTAAAAATGCCTTTTAAGGTTCATCTAGTCCAACTCCCATGTGAGTGGGAAGGGACAACTTCCACTAGATCTAGTTGCTCAAAGCCCTTAGAGAAGCAAAGGTAGATGACATTATTTGCTCTTCTCTTGTCCACTGGCACAGTCACTCAATCATAGAAGGCTGGTAGATTAGTCAGGTAGAATTTGCCCTTGGCAAAGCCATGTTGCCTCTCTCTAACCATCTGCCTTTCTTCCATATGCCTTGATTAAGCTTCCAGGAAGACCAATTCCATTACCTTCCAGGCATGGAGGGGAGGCTGACAAGTCAGTAGTTGCAAGGATCTTCCTTTTACCCTTTTTAAAAATTTGCCAGTCACTAGGAATTTTGCCTGACTGACCCAATCTTTCAAATACAATGGAGGGTGGCTTGCGAAGAACAGACCAGTCTTCTCAAAGGTGATCCAGGATCACAGAAGCCAGAACCTTTAGTATGGCTCCAGCTATGCAGTCAGTTCTTCATCAGTTCAATTCGTCTCCTCCTTCCTAAACCCCAGCCTCTGACTGGGAGGGATAGAGAAGGAACTACTTCTGTGCCAGATCCTTTTAACATTGCTCCAAGGGACATATATTCTCTTTTGAAGGTTTTGAGTTGTGTCACCATGATATAATCAGACCCCACAAGGAACAGTAGGAGCAGACAATAATCTGCAGAGATCACCAGGCTCATCAGCCTCTTAGTGGTGCCATAAATGTGAGTTCCTGGTAGGCAGCTCCTCTACTTCTTTCCTCACAGTGGCTGGCAGTCAGTCTCTTGTCACTGTTCAGAGAGAGACACTGTGTGATCCCCCAGCTGCTGCAGTTTTGGGGTGCAATTGGCTGTTTGTACTGGTGTCATATCCAACTGCAACCAGCTGAGCCCAGCACAGGGCACATCTTGATCACCTACCTCCCACACAGGGCACTTTGGCAGACCCCTAGCACACCAAAGGTGCCAGTTATACCTGATACAAAAATATAAATAATTCCCTTTGAATTCTGGTTCCTCTTCCTTGCAAACATTCACGCTGTCGGTGCCTTGCATCTCTTCGCTGTTTTCCCAGTTGTAAACTAATGAGAGGAATAAAAAGCAGCACTTTAGAGGGGAGTACTTGTAGCACAATAGCAGGAGAGGCTTGGGCTGTTCAAGTACAACAAGGAGTGCATGAAGGGACAGATATGTAGCCTTCCACCATACTGCTGGATGACTGTGACTGAGTGACACTGCTAAGTGATATGGGCTCATCTGTTCCACGTGACTCCATTCCAGGGCCAATGACAACTGGTAAGCAATGGTTAGCACTGCACAGTGCCATCTGATTCGGACACAATGCAGAGAGCTGCCTCCATGTGGATAAACATCTTTGATAATGGAGATGATGGTATAGAGTTTACCCTCAACAAGCTTACAAATGATACAAAATTTGGATGAAGATCTGATAGACCAGATGGTTGTGTTGCTGTTCAAAAGGACCTCAACAAGCCGGTGCAATGGGAAAACAGGAGCTTGAAGCAGTTCAACAAAGGTGGTAAATGCCAAGTCCTTCACCCTAAGGAGAAATAACTCCTTGGGCCAGTACATGCTGGGGAAAAATCAGATTGAAGGACCAAAGCAGTTTTTCAGAGAAGGACCCTGTGAACAAAAAAACTGAAGATGAGCCAATGCTGTGACTCTGCAGCTAAGGGCAATAGCAGGTGGGGGTCATTAGGCAGGCAGCACTTCCAGCAGAACAAGGAAGGTCATCCTTTCACTCTGCTAAGCCCTGATGAGATACATCTAGAATGCTGGTTTGGGTTCTGGGCTCCCCAGGAGAAGAGACACAGACATACCAGAGCAAGTCCAGTGAAAGGGCATGACAATGATAAAAGGACTGGAACATGTAACATACAAGGATCGATATTTGGGATTATTTTTCTCAGAGAAGAGAAGGCACAGAGGGAACTGATCAATTCATATAAATACATGATGAGGCGAGCAAAGAAGATGGAGACAGGCTTTTCTCAGTGTTATCCAGTAGAAGCACACAAGGAAAAGGACACAAACTGAAATACAGGAATTTCCATTTAAGCATAAGACAAATCTTTTTATTGTGAGGATGGTGAAATACTAGAACAGGTTTCAAAGAGAGTTTGTGGAGTCTCTATCCTTGGAGATATTCAAAACTCATTTGAACATGTCCCTGGGCAAGTTATTCTGAGCTGAACCTTCATTGAGCAAGGGACTACAACTAGGTCATCTCCAGAAAGTCCCTTCCAACATTAGCTGTTTTGTGCTTCTTTGAATCTGTGAATTTCTGCTTTGTTTAATTTACTGCTACAGATGTAGCTGTAGAGAACTAGACTCCAGGTCACAACATGTCCTACCTCTGCTATACAGTCAAGATGAAGGCAAAGTTGCAAAGTATCAGATATAGGATTGTACACAGGCTGGAGCTGGCTCAGCCTAGCCATGTTAGAACATGGCTTGTTCCTCTTTTGTAAATCCGTTTAGATATGTTGTGAGACCAAGAGACATATGCATTCAGTGCTAAGTATGGGAGTACCTTTAGGCAAGTGTTTAAAAGACTTGTTAAGAAAAATCTTATTTGATTTCACTATATTCCTCCACTGATGAGAATGGTCTATATCAGGAGGTAATCCAGAAGATAATAATAGAGGACAGAATGAAGGACAGATCTGAACATTACTAAGCTTTGAAGGCTCTTCAAAGATGAGGATGAATTTTTATGTGGCCTATGAGGAAAAGGTCTCAGTGTGAACTGAGCAATGAAGAAATATGAGTTAAAGCTTGTCCAAACAGGATTCTATAGAAAAAATCCCAGGCAGCATGATCATCTTTAGACTGGATAGTAGTAGACCTTCAAAGACAAGGAAAAAAGGAGCTGTGTTTATATTATATAACCTATTTTTCCCCTTCAAATTAGATGTGTTTATCGAAGGAGAACTATAATAATTTATAAAGGAATGAGAACCTCATATGACTCAAGTTTGCACCTGGCCTCCTTCAATTATTGGAAAAGATATTGTCTTACCCCCTTGAATGTTATAAAAAAGAAGTGTGGTGACAGAATAATATACAAATAAATATGATATTGTAATAGCCTAATTTTTCACATTTTATTGTACTGTTAATCTAAGTATTCTGCTTCACTACAATTTATGTTTTCCTCACTTTTGATCATCTCTTGCTAAACTCACAGAACTCCCACTGAGATTCCATTCATTTCATTAGAAATATATAAAGTGGCATGGAATATGTCCAAAAATTAATAAGCCTAAACCAAACATGAGCTGCTCCATATCTCCTCTATCCTTTGAGGGGCTTTGCTAGTTCATGCAACAGTACCATTGCAGTGTCCCTCAAGACAGAAAATTAAAAGACCTTTGAAGGTATGGAAGTACAGTTAAATGTCTAACTTCAAGGGTAGATTTGTATGAGAAATGTTGGGGAAGGAAATAAAATTATCACAAAGGTCTAAAACAGGAATGTCTCACTACTTAGTGTTTTCTGTGCTAATTGGGGGAAAACGCATATCAGTTTAAAGCTTCTGACCTGAAAGAGGTAAGTACAGAAAAAACAATCACAATACAAATTAACAATATGTATTGTTTGAGAAATAATTAGAAATTCCAGTGAAAGCCTTTGTTCAGACTAATTTTTCACATAAAACACAGCATTTTAAGAACTGTAGCAATAAGCTCTACAATCCCCTCTACAATGTAAAGCAAATTCTAAACATTTTTCTTTCAACCTTAAAATAATGCTTGTATTAATGTAAGCCTTAGCACAGCATGATATTTTATATTTATATATTTCTATATATTTTTATAAATATTCTGCTGAATTATAAAGACACATCATTAAAATGAGGTGGCTTTTATATTATTATATTTATATTATATTATATTATATTAATTATATTTATTATATTATATTTATTATGGAGTCATCTAAAAGCCAGTGTTATAGATGAGTTTTCTTTTTGCTAGATACCAGATAAACATCTGGTCCACAAATAGAAATCCTTCATCTAAGGGGATTACAAAAAGGGGTCCTCCTGTTCCACTATTACTGGTTTTGAAACTCCAAATGTATTTCATTCTGTATTGGCATGAAATTAAGTGTTAAGTGGTGTAAGCGAGTGTTACCACTTTCTCCAGCTGATTCAGTGCAGGTCATCTCCAGGCTGGTGGCTGGAATCCGTGCCACAGGGAAGCCACGGCCTGAAGTTGTGTTAGGGGAGGTTGGATATTAGAAAAGACTTCTTCACCCAGAGGATGGTTGGACGCTGGAACAGGCTCTCCAGGGAAGTGGTTACTGCACCAAGCCTGACAGAGTTCAAGAAACGTTTGGATGATACTCTAGGGGACATGGTGTGACTCTTGGGAATGGTCCTGTGCAGGGCTAAGGGATGGACTTGATGATCCTTGTGGATCTCTTCTAACTCCATATATTCCGTGATTCCGTGGTTCTTCCTTTTTACACTGGAAAGTTCTTCATTCTCCACATTCCCACCGTTGGCTTCTGTGACTTTGGCAGTCTGGTTGGACCACTTGCAGTGAAGACAGAGGCAAAAAGTCATTGAGCACCTCAGCCTTCTCCATACCCTGGATAACCACGTCTCCCATTTCCTTCTGGAGAGGGCCCACAATTTCCCTATAGTCTTTCTTTTATCACCAAAACACCTAAATAGGCTTTTCTTTTGCTCTTGATGTCCCCGGCCAGATGTAAGCCTACCAGGGCCTTAGGTTTCCTAAACTGATCCCCGGCTCCTCAGGCTATGTCTCTGTATTCCTCCCAGAATACCTGTCCTACCAGCCACTGCCTGTAGGCTTCCTTTTTGTGTTTGAGTTTGTTCAGAAGTTTCCTATACATCCACACAGACATTGTTGCGTTTTTGCCTGACTTCCTCTTTACTGGGATGCATCCCCTCCTGAGCTTGGAGAAGGTGATCCTTGAATATTCACCAGTCTCTTGGGCCTCTCTTCCCTTCAGGACTTTATCCAATGGTACTCTACCAAGCAAATCCTGAAGAGATCAAAAGTCATTGAGTCACCTGTCCTGGCTGCTTTCCCTCCCAACTCTTTGTTCACCCTCAGTCTACTTGATGGTGAGGTGGAGTGAGAAGCAGGGAAGGCCTTGTTGCTGTGTGAACACTGCTCAGCTGTAGCTGTTTTCATCATAAATTCAAAACAGATCATCATACAAGCTGCTATGAAAAAATTAAATTCTATCCCAGCCAAAACCCAGTGCATCTTATTACCCCTCATTGCATTGAAAAGTCCTTGAACAGATACACTTAAAGGAGACGACACTGTCCTTCCACATAACTTTACATAAGGCCTTTCAAAAATTTATGTCAAAAAGTCAAATGAGAGACTAGTTCAATATCTAGGGAACTTCCTTAGAACATACCATATTCTTAAAACTATTTTAAACCGCGCAAGAGAGAAGAGATTCATGCCAGAATCAAGCACTAGTAGCAACACTTGCTTGACACATAGAAAATCATTTGCTGCGATCTTAGCACAGCAAGGAACTTGGATTATCAGTCTGGAGTAATCATTACTCAAAGTGAATGCCCTGAAGCTTAAAGTATTGGCACCTTTGTGCTAAGACATTTCTATCTTTCTTTTATTTTGTTGTCTTTGTTCTGTATTTTTTTTCCCCTCTGTAAAGTTTACTTTTTACATCCCACCTTGTGGAAAAATTCAGATTCAGTAAGCTAACACATCCCAACAGAAAATTCATCCTCTTTTACAAAAGGCCTAAAATAGTTCTTTTCTAGAGGAAAGGGATTCTTTATCCAGTTTAAATTCACTGATATTGTCAGACAATAACAAATTATGTGTATCTGCAAGGACATTGCTGTATTTCTGATTTTGGTGTGGGTTTTTTTCCACTTAAGTGTGGAGGAAAGAATTGAAACTCTAATGCTATAAATTATTGTATTTTTGTTCATTTGCATGATGGAGATTTTTTAGCCTTTGAAGTTTGCTATCTGGAAATGGTATTAGAGCTACAGTCAAATCACTAATTTCTTAATAGTTAATACTTACTTTACCCCAAACTTTCCTCTGTAGTGTTGTGAAGAGGTTCTGGTACTATGAGGACATTTTATTTCCCTGTAGGTTCACTGTTACAGCAGGAATTTAAGAACTATCTTATGAAGCAGTTCTACCTAACTGTGATGACACATTTTAGCATCAGCTTTTCAGTGAACATGAAATCATTGACTATCCAATTTCTCTTAAGAACCATTATTGGCATATTATTTAAAATTTTCTATCTTGCTAGATGATTGGTATTTCTCCTGTCTGTTATTGACCTCAGCATCACATCCTTCTAAGGTGACAATATCAAAAGAAAACTGTAAGTATGAAAGTAGACAAGTTCCTTCTCAATGAAACTTATTAAAGACAGAAAACAGAAAAACAGTGAATGAACACAGAATAAATAAATGTCCTTGGGGAAAAAAGACAGAAGCAGCAGGTGCAGCTTTAGATGATTGAGGCAAGGCAGGAAAGCGTTAGAAAAGAAAGGACTAAGAGTCTAAAAAACCAGTAGTACTAGATATAATAGAATTTTATTTGTATATTTTCAGTTCTTGGAGATAAGAGGAAACAACTGATGAAACAAAATAACAACCAACTCCCACCATCAGAGCTATTTCATATGTTGTAAATTAAATCTTAATCTCAATAATGTGTAATGTGGGCTAAAACTTACAGAGTGTAAATATTTATAAATTCATATTCCTTTGATTTTATTCCAAATTAGAAATTTTATCAAAGATTTAGTATAACAAACATAAAGTAGAAAAATAGCTGAGTCATATTACAGTCTCTATAGCCCTGACAGACAGAAACCTAGACAAAAATTTCTATGGAATTCAAGAAATCCATCCAGAATCTAGTCATCACTAAAAGTATTTATAAGTGGTTACTTTAACCTTTATAGTGTGAACTTTCCAGAAACCCTCACATAACTATAAACACTGATAAACACTGACGAATAGCCAACAACTTTAGTTCTATTTTTTTCCAGTCATAATTAAAATGGAAAGTAAATGCTAAGTTGTGTAAAGGTACAGATTCCTGTTAAAAGTCCTTGGCTTTTAACCAAATATGTTGTATTTAAAGTCTGAGAGGAAAAGTGTACCTTTTGCAAAGTCCTTTTCTCTCTTATTCTTTGGAGATGTACATTTATGATTTTATATCACAGAATATGCTGAGTTGGAAGGAA